>MKGJ01000056.1:26947-40593 GCA_002018255.1 Bretziella fagacearum | reverse complement strand
GGGGGGGGGGGGGTAGAAAAGAAGTTGGAATATCAAGATATCAAGGGGCTTATAAATGTATTGATATGGTAGCTAGAAAAGAGAAGAAAATGGCATGCAGGCCGGACATTAACCAGAGAAAAAGAAAAGGAAAGACATGAAATAGAGAGTTCAAGTGATGATATGATGTACAAGTGATAAAGACAGTAAAAAAAAAATATTATTTATATATATATATAAGAAGAAAGAAAAAGAGGCGCCGAGAGAGAATCATACAAGTCCAAGACTCGAAAAAGAATAAAACGCCAGGTTTGCCAAAAGTCAAAAAGCAGCAAAGTGAGAATCAAAAAAAAAAGATAAAAAAAAAGATGAATCATAACGTCATAAAAATTGGTAACAAAAAGGGAAGAGAAAGAAGGGTCACTTCTTGGACGCTGCGCTCCCCCGGCGCGGAACCTTGCACTGCCGACAGTCGGAATGCGCATTGTTAGTCCTCCGCAAACACTTGGCACATCTCCACCATTCCCTCTTATTATCCGTCCCCAAAGAAGTCTCAGTCATTGCTGCCGCTAAAGTCTCCGCCGCCTCAGCAGCAGCAGCAGCAGCAGCAGCCGCTCTCGTCATACCACCCCGCTTGACAATCTCATCCTTGTGATAGTCCCGATAGTGATCACGCAAATGGTCTCTCCGATGAAACGGCGCATCCTTCTTCGCACGGCTACACTTGGGATAGTCACAAAAGTACGCATCACGTTGGGCCACCGGCATGTGGACGTGCCGGTAGTGACGTTCAAGGTCAGCTTTCCGCTTAAACATGCGGGCGTTGCACCCGGGGGCTAGGCAACAGTAGCCAGAAGAAGAGGACGCGGATGACCTGTAGGCGGAGGGACTAGTTAGTTGCGGGGATTCTGCGGGAGAGACGGCAGATGTGATGGTGGTGGTGGTGGGTGAGATTGGATGGTGGGTTGGCGGCGGGGAGTCAACGGAAGTGACGTACTTGCGGGGGGAGACGGGCGTCGTGGGGACGCTGGGGGTGGGTTCGGGCGCAAGCGTGTATTCAGGCTGTGGCGCGGGGACCATGGGAAGAACTGGGAAAAAGGTATTCCAAGCAGTCATATCGGCAGCATAGGCACCAGGAGCAGCAGAAGCAGCAGCAGAAGCAGCAGCAGCAGCAGCAGCAGCAGTGGTAGTGGTAGTGGTAGTGGTTGTAGGAGTGATGAAGCCGAGGTCCAAGAAGCCTGGATCAAAGGGCGGGGAGGGCGAGAGGAGGGGGTCGGCAGTAAGTAGAGGGTCAAGCCAGGGGAGAGGCGCCGAGAGATCCGGAGAGGTCATGAGGACGCCGCGAGAGAGTGGGGAGCTGGGGGAGGAGTCGGTGTAGGAGGCAGAGGAGGAAGAAGAAGCCCAGGAGGGGGCACTGGTGCCGCTGACTTGGGAGGCGGTGCGGTAGAGGGCAGTGGCGTCGAGGGGGAGGTCGTAGGAGAACTCGGGCAGAAGTTGCGGCACCGGGTAGGTGGACTCATAGTAGGCGGTCATTGTGAAGATGAAGGCAAGGAAAAGAAGGAAGGAAAAGAAGCAAGGAAACCAAAGGCGGGATGATATATCAAGAAGATACCGTCTGCTATGAGAAATTCAAGAGACGGATATATAAGTGAGCACGATGATGGATGCACACGGTTTGTTGTATATACATGGAAATACTTGATTATTGCAGATGTCAATGATGATCATAATGATGATGTTTCGAGATCATGGCAAAGGAAGAGGGGGAGGAGGAGGAGGAGGAGGAGGAGGAGAAGGTCTCTATATATGTTTTCAATATTCAAAGTCTCATGCTTGGTGTCTCTGTCTCTGCGTGTGTTTTTTCTTGCTGCGGATGCTAGGCAAAGGACTAGAAGGACTTGACTGGCGCCAACAAGAAAGAGTTTCTAGTTCCGCACTTGGATGGGGGGGGGGGGGGGGGTCTGAGTTTGGATTTACCGGGGTATATACTTTGGGAAGATTTGGCAAGGGCGTGTATATGAGTAGAAGGAGAACGAGGGGGGGGTATATGTTGATAGAGTGAATTGTGATGGAGGAAAGAAGCAATGTGAGGACGGTGTTGTGAAGTGAACTTTTCCGACTGTTCTTTTGGGTAAACAACTTTGGGACACCCCCCCTCCCTCCCCGTCTTGGATCCATAGCATTGGTATTTAGATATGTCATGTTCTATTGCCCCGTCTATTATCTTTCTTAACCAACTAGGTACGGAATTACCTTGTCGTCTTCATTTTGCCGTCTTTCTTTTGCAACTCTTATGTGATAGAATGACAGTCAATATCAACACATTATATGACTGAGTCCCTTGAATCCATTCTACCTATGGCTCTTTGCCAAGGTAAAATAATCACAGTGTTTATGAAACATTTCACTCAAGAGATCAAAAAAAGAAAAAAACCTCTCAAGAAAAACATCGGCGTTTATGAGCGGCTGCGGAGACAAGAACATGTCTTGCTTCTGTTGTGCAGGAAGAGGGGGNGGGGGGGGGGGGGCGTATCTTGATGAAAAGTAGAGCGTGACTCTATCATATTGGCTCAAGTCCGTGGACCGGTTCTGCGTCTTGTCTCTGTCTAGATTTTTATTCTGCACGCCTCCTCCAAGCTCGCTTACAGCAAAGGTTTTCATTGGAGAGTATTTTTTACTCATATGACTTTCTTGTGACTTGGACCAACCCCAAACCCTAATAATACACCGGTGTATGCCTGGGCCTCGTGGACTAAATGGTAATAGAGGCTAGAGAGGGGAAGGGAGTAGCAGAAAGGAAAACATGGGAGAGGGCTGCTGGCGACTTCGCTTCATGGATCGTTACGACTCTGCGGGCTAAAAGATGTGTTGATGTGGTTGGTCTGAGGCGGACCGGTCAAGACGGTGTACCTTTTCAAGGAAAAATGAAGAGAAGAAAAAGATTAGAGGCAAATAGAGGACAGTATAGTATGGAGGTCTAGATGCTCCTGCTGCTGGTGTACATTGGAACCCTAAGATATTCGGAGTTGACTCCGTATTACAGTACCATACTATGACAAGTAAGAAAAGTTGCCGTTTTCCCACAGTATCCAAGTCCACAGACACGCCCCCCCCCCATCAAAGGAGCACTATGCCTAGAATCCCTATCTCTTCTAGGGTTTTTCAAAGACGGTAGTAATTCCGCAGTGCGCATTTCCAAGTATTGGCTTGGCCTCCCCTTCTGAAGTGAGGGGAGGGAATTAAAAAGAATTTAAAAGAAACAAAAGAATTCAAAAAAAGAAAGAAAAAGAAAAGAAAGAGAAGAAAAAAAAAAAATTAAAAAAAAAAATAAAGATAAAAAAAAAATAAGATAAAAATAAAAATAAAAAAGAGACGAGAAGGAATGGACTTGGGAGAGAGAAAGAGAGAGAGAGCTGTTGGTTGTTGGGGCCAAACAGCGGAAATGGGCTTTGGGTTATGAGCTATGGGCTTCAGTAAAAGTCTCCGAAGAAAAGGCCAGGCCCAGCCATTGGCCAAGCCAAAGGCAAAGGAATGAGTAAAGCGCGAGGTGCCGACAACACACTAAAAGTTGGACACTAACTCACATAGTAAACACCCCTCATTTTGCCTCAGCTGACGCCCTGGAACAACAGTTTACTAACCCTAATCAACAAGTCCTCAACTTACTAGGGCTTCAGTTCCTGGTCACACCCATCCACTCTTGTTTCTGGACCCGATGAATGCTGCAGATATAGCCACTGACCGGTCGTCTTCTTGCAGCTCGTTTATTCCAAAGGTACATTGGAATCGGTTAGCCAAAGATCCCCATTGCGGAAGCCCTACTCCCATACACATCAAATTCTCTTGCATATTCCACAAACAAAATCCGCCCTTTTCTTTTCTATTCCAAGCTCACCTCCAACCACCACCTCCAACCACCACCATTCATCCAGAACCATCCATTTACCCTTGGAACTGACTCGCCTTGTCTGTTTTCTCGCTTGTTCCAATTCTGCCTTTCTCAGTTGCCCGACTTCTATCAACGTTAGATATCCTTCCAAATCGTTCGCAGGGAAGGGCGTCCAATCTGTTGAGAGTTCCTGCATCTCATCTTGTCTCTCAATAATCCCCCAGCATCTACTTTGGCTATGCTATGCTAGAGGCTGCTATGTATCACACCCCATTCACTTGTCGGTAGAACTTCCCCCATGCCTCCCTCCACCAAGGCCTGCCCCGAGTCAATGCTGTGGTCGTACCTGTCAATCATCGTCGGGCCATGTGTACATTGATTGGCACGAAAAAGCTTAAGTCTATTTAGTGGATGCATTGGCGCCCCTCTAAACTACAATGACATCCACAACCCCCAAGATATTATGCCTTTGAAACAAACCCTCCCATCGTCCATTTCGTCATAGCCCCATGTCTTGTATTCACCCCGTTGGCCGCCCGTCCAACTTGCATTCCCCGTATACCTCCTCCTCCTCCTCTCCTCCTATCTCCCTTGACGTTTTGTCTCCAACTCAAACTCAAATCTGACACTCCTTCCTCTGTGTTAGCCAAGTCAAACTCCATCTCCTTTCTCCCCAGTTGCTCATTTTCCTCTCACCCAGAGTCAGCCTTGCAAAGGCGTTCTGTGACGTCGTGCAGCTTTCATTAGCGCAAGTACACCACTATAAAGCATCTGTAACACCGAGCCGACTTGACACACTTCCGCTGTGCCACTGCTGAATCTTTATTTATCCCCACCATGTCTCTCTCTTTTTCTTTTCTTTTTCTCTTTTTCTTGGCGTTCAACAACATTACTCACTGCTGTACAAATTTTCCTGCAAGCCTCAAATATCCCAATGAAAGAAAATAGCAATGGCCGATGGCTTTTGCCCGTTTTCCCCGGTGGTAGATTTACCCCTCCCCCTTCTTAAACCGTTCCTTCCAAGCCTGTCACCGCGTTCCGGCCGAATCCTTAATGTCTCCTTCAATCATGCTGTGTACAAAGCCTCACCATTTCTACTATGCTCAAGCGCGTGTATCATGTGTAAAGTGCATGCATCATGACTAGGAGCTGAAGAGGGATTCTCGAAATTCTCTCCAACATCACTGATTTGAATTTGGGGCGAACCATGTGACCAAAAGGTTAGATAATGAATAGTGACGCAATATGTCAATCTTATCGGTCCATCCATGATACATCTCTTGATACCACACATGATTCTCCCCCGGTCTTGACTAGAAAGCGGAACATGGCAGAAGAAAGCGGGTCAAACCTCATTAAACATGTGACATGCTCGGTTTAGGCGGCCACCGACCATTATGCCATTCTTACAGCTTGATATGGAGGGGGGTGTTTCCTCGATATCAATGGAAATCTGTATTTTTGGACATGTTTAGGCTGACAGCAATTCCGCATTGAAAACACGCCCCTCCAAGATCAACGTCTTATCTAACAATAGCAATGACATGATAGAAATGTTAACCATTTACCCAACAGCAAGAAACAAGCAACTATCTCAAGACCACACACCCTTGGTGTGATGACTGAAAACAATCCTAACTTCATTATTGTCTTCCATACTACAGACTACTAGGGTCACTATCCGCCATCGCTTAGCTATCGTGTACATTAAAACCACCTTGCCTTATTTCAATGTTGTCTCCGTCTTGTCCGCCTCATTCTTACCACCATCATACCCCCCTTTCAACCTTCCGGGTATCATAGCCAAGACACCCACCATTGATTTTACCAATCGCCACCCCCGCGCTGTGCTGCCAGCGTGTTGATACGTTCACGAGCCTTAATCAGCGCTGTGTTATCATGCTGGCTAAGTTTAGTCCGTAAATCATACAACGCCTTCAACGTAGCGGCACGGTCTGCTTCCTCTTGCTAATATATGAGCAAGACGTTAGCCACGAAGCCTTAAGAGTTGTGCTCAGATATGTATTGAGTATCGGTACATTGCGGGGTATTGGTGATCATCGTAGACAGGTATACGTACAGTGACAGGTATTGGGCTGCCGGCAATTCGGCCTCTAGAGAAGTCTGTAGTCTTATGGGCATTAACCAGAGCTGTGGCTGCTGATGGATCCTAGGGCAACGGCGAATTAGCAATAATACTTTATAGGTAATGGGAGTTTATGCCCTTTGAAAATATTAAACTTGAAGAGACTTACAGCAGCCTTGAGGCTACTCAAATCAGCTACCATCTGCGCTAACAACATTTTGATGATTTTGTATGGGTTATCAATGACTTACAGTGTATGTAATTGTAAGAGAGACCCTAACGTGTCGTGATACTTGTAGTCTGGCAACGATTAGCCCCACTTTGATTCACATGTCACTTGCCAATCCACCACTGCCAGTTTTCTGACAGCTGTCACCACCCGTCCCCCACAGAAAGTCTTCACAACCACCAACCAGTGAGCTTCCCAAACCTCATCATCATATGCCACTTCAATAAAGCAAACTGCCCCGCGAGATTTGACCCAACACTCACCCCATTGCACCTCCGCCTCGGCCCAAAACGAATCCATCCTCTAACTGCAAGCCATGGCATCCATCGGGCCCTACACCTACATACAATGCCCCTGCTCCGATTCTTCCGCAACATTGCGCACCTCGGATCCCAATGCTAATGCTGAAAACGACAACGACGTGGACAATGGGGACGATGATATGGCGTTTGACCCTCGTGCTCCGCAGTCTAACTACAGTCTTTTCCCGCTGGAGTATCTCATGTACTGTGAGGATTGCCAGGGGATTCGGTGTCCGCGGTGTGTCAGCGAGGAAATTGCCACGTACTACTGTCCGAACTGCATCTTTGAGGTGCCCAGTAGTAATATAAAAAGCGAGGGAAACCGGTATGTGTTTTGTTGAGTACCCCGCGACGGGGTTCAATCCAGGCTTTTTCTCTCAAGTTTCTGCAGTAGTGAATTTTGTTGTAGATTATGGGCTGACAAAAATGCATCTGTAGGTGTACACGGAGTTGCTTTCAATGCCCTATTTGCGTTGGCACTCTAATAGTCACTCCTCTCGATCGTACTCCAACGGCCCCACCAGCCGAAGGAGCACCCTCACCCTCCGGTGGAGGCCCCTATGCCCTCAACTGTACATACTGTCTTTGGTCCTCTACCGAGATTGGCATTGAATTCGAAAAGTCCAATGGTGTCTACGGCCAACTGGTAAGGATCAAAAATGGTGGTGCGCCTAAAATTACTTCGCGCGAACTAAAAGAAAGACGAAAGGATGTATCAGGAGAGACTACACTACCCGATTCTGCCGTGGATCCAGAGATCCAGTTTGCAAACTTGAAAGCCTTCTACCAGAGTCAATCATCCGAAATGAACTCAACAGCGGGAACCACCCCCGTCGGTGACCTCGGCTTCAGTTCACCCGGTTCCCTCTCTCGCATCATGAGTCTGTACACCAGCGGCAGCATTGGCAGCAAGAGATCACAAACCAAGAACACTCCCATTGGCGAAGCCACCAACACCTCCGAAGGCCTCAAGCTCGCCCAACTCGACGAATCCGCCCAACTCAAAAAACTTCACGCCTCTTGCTTCGAAGACACCGTATCGCTCGAGCAAAACTCTACTCAACTCCACGAATGCCGATTCACGGACCAGCTGCGTCCCGTCCCAACCCTCCTCCGCACCAAGCGTTCCAAGAGATGTCCCGTCTGTCGACACATTATTGCGAAGCCCGAGGCCAAGGTGCTTAACACGCGCTACCGCCTCCGCCTCGTTGCCTCCAAATACGTCCCCAGCATTTCCATCAAGCTCATGCACCAAGGGCCGCCGCCACCGTCCCGGTCTATCCCAGTCATCCCAATGCTGCCGGTGCTCGAGCCGCAGAAACCCACACAGTTTGTCCTCACATTTAAGAATCCCATCTTTGAGCCCATTAAGATTACTCTGGCGACATCTTCGACGACTTCGGGGCGATTCCCGTCAAAGGTTACGTTGTTATGCCCGCAGTTTACGGTTGATGCTAATACCGATATGTGGGATGATGCGTTGAAGAATGACGAGAGGCGGCGGACGCGTGGGCCTGATGAGAATTTGCAAGCAGAGGCGGGGAAGATTTGGGCCCGTGGACGCAACTGGGTTAGTATCGTTCTTGAGATTGTGCCGACATCGTTGGACCTAAAGGCTTTGCAATGGGCTAAGAGCCAAGGTGAGGATCTTGATGATGGGCCGATTAAGGAAGATGAGGATATTGTTGAGATTCCTCTCTTTGTGAGAATTGAGTGGGAGACGGAGGTACAGGATGGGTCGACTAAGGATAAGGTTGCCAAGGAGAAGAGGGAGTTGGCATACTGGAGTGTACTTGGCATTGGCCGTATTGGGAGACAATAGTGGTACGGCTTAGTCAGCATTAACAAACGCCGAATGCTTTTTTTCACGATAGACTTGTTACATAATACTCAAGGCATTATATCTATATAGTTACACATGAATTCTAAGAGTAGATACACTTAAAAGGCACAGCCGGATTTAGGGAGTTTGTCAATACGATCCTAGATCCCATGTCACACAAGATTCAACAACGATGGACTGCAACATTAAGAAAAAAGAACCGTCCCATTGTTGATCGTATTAACTCCGTCCCCAAAACCCCGGTTTATTTTTAAAGGAAAAAGGAAAACGAAAAAGAACCATTGCGAGTGTTGGTGCCTGCATTAAATCTCTTTTTTTCAAAAAAAAAAAAGAAAAAAAAACAAGCTACCGATACGCCATTCCCGATTTTTTTATGACCAGTAATGCATCAGGTCATCTAATGTACCTGAACCAGTCCGAAACATTGCCCTCGGAAAACAACGATGATAATTCTCAGCAAGACAACAAATCAATTTTAGTGAAATTCTTTTGATAACATTCAGAGTATCCAAGACGTCATGACAACACCTAGTACTCAGCAGTAACCTGGGGGAACTCAAAGACGATACCACGGCCGGTAAGCTTGCGGTAGACCTCGGAGTAAGTGTCCAGACGGTAATCAACACCACCACGCTCCTTCTCGTGAAGGATGACCTTGAGGGTCTTGGAGCCGTCCTCCTTGGTGCGGAGACGCTTACCAACGATCTCGACGGGGTAGACGAGGTCGTTGAGGATGGCGTCGTGAACGGCAGTCAGAGTGCGCGAACGGGGGCGCTTCTGGGTCTGGGTGTTGCGCGAGCGGCTGGAACGCTTGGGGCGGGGGAGAATGCGCCGCGAGGCAAGAATGATGACCTGGCGGTCAGAGAACTTCTTCTCCAGCTCACGGGTCAGGCTATGAGAAGAGTTAGAACCGGTGGGTTTAAATGGAGACAAAGAAGAAATTGAGAGACTAAGAAAAGATTAACTTACCGCTGCTGGACACGGTGGAAGCCCTGCAGGGAAGGGACGGGGACAAAGATGACAATAGCCTTTCTGCCGTGGCCAACCTCGATCTATTATAGATCTGAAAGTCAGCATGCGAGCTCCTGGTTAAAACCATGGACCGCTTCCCGTCCGGTTCCGCTAAACTGTGTGAAGAGTAAAGCCGTAAATCGTCATCGCCAACCCATCTGAGTATGTATATCCCACACAAGAGCAAGATGTCCTAGACAAACTTTTTGGTGTCCCTCCTGCATATATATCTTGTAGTTCCTCCTCTTCCTCTCCCTCTCTCAAGAGCGACACCTTGTGCGATATCGTCGACTCGTGGTTGCTCGGTTCGCTAATGTCATCGGTGGTAGACCAATGTCACAGAAAAATTTGCAGTACGACTTTCAGAATGTCCGTCCGTTTAAAAGGAGCAGCACCTCTGGCGGGATAACTCTCTCGCGTGCGATTGGCGACGCTCGATTAACGTTTGGTTTTCGGAGCGTGATGGTGCGATCTCTAATATATAAAAAATGTATAACATGCACAAAGTTTTTTAGTGTTTTTGTAGATGGTTGTAATTCATACCTCACGGGCAGAGACAAACTGCAGAGGGCGCAGAGCGGCCTTCAGGTCAACAGTGTTGCTCTCCAGGTCGAACAGAGCCTGAGCAATGTTGCTCTCCAGCTCGCTGGGCTTAGCGTGCGAGGGGCTGTTGGGGGCGATCTTGTTGATGGCGGACATTTTGGCTGATGCTGACGATGAGGTTGTCGAGATGAAGAAAACGTGCTAGGCTCGAATTCAACGAGTTCTGCTGGTTTTTTTTTTTTCCTTGAATTGATTCCTAATTGGGAGTGGGGCACATGAATTTTCAAAATTGTGGGATTGTGGTCAGGATTTGTGGGGTCTATCACGTGTGTTTACAAGGGCGATATCCTGCTTATTTTGCAACTATGTACTCTATTTCGCAACCCTCAGTGTATGTAGTCCTGTAACCCTATTATACGTGTAAGTCCAGTTTTGATGTTAGTCAACAAACTGAAAGGACCTGAAATCTCAATTTTCATACAGATGAATCAAGAACATTTCAATCATTCGCATTTACCTTATTATACCATTTAATCTTATTTAGATGATGTCGTTGTGTTTTTGTTTTGCATTAGCCTGGAGGAGAAGAACGATATCATTTCGCCTCAGTCCACCAGTTTTTCTCTCTACTTCATAGGGCCGGCCAACTGCCAAGATCCAACACACCGACTATGACATATCTACTCCAACTAGCGTTTGTTAAGCTTAACATGGGCTGGCGAAATATAGATAGGGGGGGCACATACGTGGCATTGCAGATTCCGTTTGTCCTACTTTGAGATTGTATATATTGTGCAATATACGTTTCCTCTACTCTTAACTGGCTCGTCATAGTCTTATAGGCCATTGATAACGACACACCTCACCTCGGTCAGTTGCAGGAATGGCGTGCAGACAGAGAGCAGGCAGATATTCAATGGGCACTCGCATCTGCACTTTGTGCAGTTATCCGTGTTTCACTTCTACTGAGAATAACTGCTCGATGCTTGCTAACGTGTGAGCTGAGCGCAGTGAGCCGTTGACTCCACCTGTAACTTTCGGGAAGCTGCCAACTTACGTGTCCCATAATTAAGTGCAGACATGAACGTTGTGAGACATGGCGGGACTACACATGACTACGAATGAGGTGGGTTTTGATTGTAACAACTTGAAATAGAGACTATGACGAGTTTTAATTACCATATGAGTTGCTAAGGGCAAGAATGAGGCATAGGATATGTCTCCTGGCTCCTCCTCTCAGGCCAACAGACGGAACGGTGTATATTCCCCCTTTGTTCTGCGTACAGAGAATGCAACAATGTGACCGGAAATTCCAACTTTAGGTTCCCCGAAATACAAAGAAACAACAACGAAATTAACTGTCAACAGCAGCACAAAAGCTAACTGTTTATCCGTTTGCTTGCCGTGCTAGACACTGGAACAAAGACGAAAGGACGGGCTGTGCCTTGGTGTGAACGGGGATGAGGCAACTGGAGAAGACCATCAGATGAATAACAAGAGCCGCTATGGCCTTGTAATGATTGGCAAACTAGACGAACGAAGTCGACATGAAAAGGGCAAAGACAGAGAGCATACCATTCGGGCTAGTTCCGGAGAAGACTTGGATCCTGGCCATGGTAAGAGCAATAGAAATGCAAAGCTAATGCGGGAGACATGAAATATTGAGATGACAAGGAAGGTAGCGGCATGGTAAGCAGCGTGTCTGCGTCAAAGAAAGCTGTAGATGCGGCCGTAGACGCATGTGTGTAGGTTTATGGCTTACAAATGCTTGCGTTTCTCGGTGAATATGCCGAGCAAAGAGGGGGGTATGGCTATCGATGACTATCTCTGGAGAGATATGAGGTGGTTCAATTGTATATACCTACACTTTTATTAAGTCAGAGACTCATCTTTGACTAGAGCAGCAAACGACTTAGGAGGCAAAAGGTCAGCAGCAAATCAACGACGCCCATTCTATCCCATGGCTTGCATGTAGTGGCAAAATTGAGTCTGCACATGACAAACGACAACTGTATTCTCTACTAGGCCTAGGTGTGAGTGGTAGACACCTCCTCTATGCTGAGGATAGAAAGAACAGGATAACTGGCGGTTTAGCGAATACTATTCCGCAACACATACATGGCTGGGGCGATCATGTAGAACGGTAAAGAGAATCACATAACTTTAGGTCATTATCCGTCGCTTGGGGGCTTGGGGGCTTGGAGGTTAGCCACCTACCAAATTATCAGACGTTTTCTTTTCCATGTCTTTTTTTTTTTTTTTTACAGTTTCTTTTTTTCAGATTCTCAGAGGTTGGACAAGTACTGGATTCTGACAGATATACGGCGTATTTTGGTAACCACCTCTTGGGCTGATCTTAGTGTCGTGCCAGCCATCAAGGCGCCAGGGCTTGAAGCGAAAAGGATAGCAGCATATAGGCAGACCTAAGAATAGTTAAGAAAGTGGACAAGCGAGACGTCAACGGCAAGTTGCAGTTAGCAGGCCACTTGCTATTTGAATGTTCATGGTATTGATTTGGTCAAATTCCCTTTTATGATTTTTTTCTAAATTTCAAAGGACATTATTGAACAGAGGAACATGGTGAGTTGGACATTGAACTACTTAGTGAGCCCTTGGTATATATATAGCACGGTACTTTGGTTTCTCCTTGAAGCAGGTGACGGAATCAACGACATCCCCATATTGGTATGCAGGGATATCTGCACATGTATCAACGTCCGGACTAATATCCATTACAGATAGTTGATGTTCGTCTTCCGAATATAGGAGGAGATGATGCGGATCCTCAACAGGCTTGGGAGTTGTTGTTTGCATTTTCTATTTCCAAATAGATAACAATTGGCATCATACTTTTCACGACGGGATCCTGTGTTTTCCGTGTAATAAGTGTTCCCGACAGAGACGTCCAACAACTATCATGAAATGATGGCGTGTTTCTATTGTTGCCCTCATGATGTTCGGGGGACTGACGATCTAGATCAGACCAATATATGATTGTTCATAAATCACCACGGTAAACGAACACAGACGATAAACAGAAAGCAACAAAGGTGTCATGGATCAAGATATTAACTTCATCACTTGCGTTTACCGAGTAATTTAGCAACTGCAGTATAAGATGGTGAAATATCTCAGATGCAGACGTAATGCGTGATGGTGCATGTTGGTACACAGGCACAACAACAACGGTAGGGTATGAGGAATACTTTCAAGAATGTAGATACACACACCCTTGTATTCATTATGTTGACAATGTAATCACTCTTGCAGATCGCTAGAGCTCAATTCAATGAGGGGCCAAAAGATTCTTGGAAGGAAGAGATATTGTCAGACGACATTGGTTGGTAGGTTGGTGAGAATAACCAACCTCTTCGATACTAGGTACCCTCATAGTACTTTCCCAGCGCGTCCCAGTGGCAAGGAACTCGGCCAGGACTTTGGTGTGACTTGCTAACATGTACACATCACGATGTACCAATGTACATGAATGTATCTGCCTATGTATGTTTGAAAAGCTCAAACCCATGATGTACCGGATGGCGACAATGCCTATCGGAGTAGAATGCGTAGAACAAGGATTCTACAGCGCCTTTGAGGGATAATGTGATAAAGATGTCCATCACAAATGCCGAATACAGGCTTTCTAACTGGCCTTGGCCTGACTTGACTAGTCACATACGTAGGTGATAGGAAACAGCAAGTAATAGTTACTGAAGGAATCAAGACTAGTTCAGACGAAGCTGCAGGGCTCCATAGTTCAGCCC
>MKGJ01000056.1:1845-26929 GCA_002018255.1 Bretziella fagacearum | reverse complement strand
CACCCCCAGCTCATGATCTCCCAATCTTCCAGATTAAAGGTTACTTTGAATCTACCCGCCGAGAAACTCGTGCAAACTTGTCCATGTTCGTCGCAAGCATTTCCTCAACGGCTTGCAACCCAAACTCGCTACCATTCAGTAATGATTCAGAATGCCGTTGGTAAGCATGCCGGGCCTTGTAAAACCTAGACCTATACCCTACAGAGGCGGATGAATCCTCATGATCCTATTAGTGTTACTTTACAAGCCAAGCTTAATCTTGCTCATGTATACATGTAGGTACTCTTGGTGCTTGTTTGATTGGAAAGAAAAAAAAAAAAGAAGACTCAATACTTGGACTTGCATAGAACAGGATATAGTCGACATAGCCGTTCCCGTCTGCACAAACATGTAGACACTCTTACTACAGTTTGTTGCGTCTGTACCAAGTTCCCCAACCTCATATATATTTCTCATTGACGCATGTTTAGGCCTACATGTATCCTGCTGACACTTAGCTCCATGTCCATAATCACGACAGCCTGACCAGGTTCAGGGAAAGCTGTGACGGCGGATAACTGCACCTAGACCATGCACTCATAACCAGTAGGAAGAAAAAGAAATATTATACGTCTAGTTCTTTTTTCTAGAGAAGTCTGACTATCACTACGGGATTCGTCTCGGGCCGTGTATGTGATGCACTACTGGGGTTTTCCTGCCTTTCCAAGTACCTACTGACTCTCTTACCAGCCACCTTGTAAGTACCTAGGTATGTATTTATCTTATGTGTGACTGGACTAAGTTCCAAGTCACTAGTGATGGTCCTTGAAAGCGACCAAAGTGGAATCTTTTATGCAGAGCATAGCGACTTCACATGCATACGCACGCAAAGTCTTTTCAAGACCAGGACATATTAGACTATACTGAAGCCGGCATCACGGAGCTGGATGATATTTCAAGTCTAGACAACGGTCTCGATTGCCAATAGTCCAATACTTGGACATGGGATGGACAGGGTGCGATCTAACTCAGCGGTTATGTTACGGTGGATGGCCAAAAGTTGTCATAATTCCTGTGATATGTATAATGTACCAACATTTTGACGGTCGATCCTCGCATGAGCTGGAGTCTCCTAATATTCCATATTGGGAGTAGCATATACAAGTCTTGATAGTAGAGCAACGTATTGTACATGGGATATGGGGTGTGTAGGTCTAATTGAGGTATCATGTTGAGTTTGAGGTGCTGCAGAAGATGTATTACACAAACGCTACAACGAACGGAACGGACATGAGAAATCAGTCATCTATACGAAAGGGTGTGAATGCAAACTGTCCATCCAAATTGTTGCCACGTCCATGTTCACTAAAGTCTTGTATGTAATTCTCCATTGGTTACAAGAGCCTCCATTGCCGGGATATCTAGCATCTGTGTCCGGTTTACCTACCGGAGAAACGAGCATCTTACCAAAATGAGGAAATCACTTCAAACGGTGAGTATGGGCTCAACTTCCAGCGGCCAAAATACAGAGAGCTAGTCAAAGATACCAACCGTCTCTAGGTAGAAAACGGTCAAGATTGTCGCTGTGTGAGCTCTGTAGAAGCCAGTTGTATCCCGAGGGACCAAGAATATCAACACGGCATCCAGTTTGCCCACATCCAACAGGTATATTATCTGGCTGTTTCCCTATCGACGGTCCTGTTATTGTTCATCCCTTTTGTCATCATCATCATCTCGACATCCGGACTTCATCCCAGATACTCACTTTACCGTTGCACAAGAAAAAGGTTCCTTCCTTATATAGCTAGTCTTTAGTCTCTATTAGGTTGTTGCTTTTCCTTTTTTGTACTTGCTCTCCTTCCTTTTACTTTATCCCAAGTGCTTGCCTTTCCTGGACTTTTCAGTCTCGTACCCCTCTTTTTCACCTAAAGTTGATATTTTCAAAAACTAGAACATTCTTCTTCCGCCAGTCTTCCCTCTTTTGTTCTTCGTTTATCTTGTTTCTATATCACCATCTTCTCAACATCATCATCATCATCATCATCATTGTTTTCTATTAAACTATTCCCAACCACTCACTATTATCCCTTCAACACACCTCCCCCTTTATAACTTGTAAGTGCTGCTCCCTCCTCCTTGCCATTAGGTGCTTGTCATGGTCTCGGGCTCGTGCGGATTGCCCGTCTGCTCTCTCTGTCCTGTACCCGCCCCGCCCTCTTTGCACGCCCTCTTGATCACCTACAGCACAAACACCGCAGGTTCCCAGATATGTCGTGCTTCCTACAGCATCATCTACGCAGCAATCGGGCTAACATGTTCCCCCACTACAGGTGCTCATCACTAATTTTAATCTATCTCTCTTTGGGTTCAATCAGTTTATCTGCGTGAGCCACCGGACAGTTGCTTTTACCATCAAAGAGCGGTCAAAAAACTTGTACAGTTGTGTCATCAGTTTGCAGTTTGACAGCCGTTGCTAAGATCTCTATAAAGAGCCTAACGATCGCCCCAAACAATTCGTAAACCGTATACAATGAATACTTCTTGTGCTGCCGTTTCCTCTTCCAACACTCGCCAGATTGTCACTGTTGAACAAGACGGCAAGAGCATTTACTGCCATCGTATTCGCGACGAGTACATTTTGCCTTCATCCAAAACTACGATCCCGAGACTGACCATTGAAACTCAAAGCTCTGGACACTCGGGAACGCCTGCTATTACCCAGAACCAAAAGAACAACTCTTGCTGCAACAACATGAGCGACCCGTGGTATTCGCAGATGGTGAACCCCACCTTCTCCTACCTGGAGGTAAGTTTGAACGCACTGTATTCATGAAGCAACAACACCTTTGGTCTACAATTGGTACTAACCAATGCCATTTTTTAGGAAAACGATGCCTGCCACTACCCTAAGCCGGAGGGCATGTGCACCGTTTCAACCGGCCCAGTCACTACACACATGGCGTACGCCGACTCCTGCGAGCAGAAGCCTACTCTGCTATCCCCCCATTCCTTCCCCGGTCATCCTCAAAACCACTCAAACATGTGGTCGCCCTCAAACTCCATGGTAATGCAGCCGAGAACGGGCTATGTTAGAGACTCTGCCCCGTCACCCTCGCCGTTCTTCCCTCAGCCCACCACTCACGGGCTCAACATGAGCAGCTCCGCCCATAACCTGGGGCCGTACTCACAGCCTGGGACCCCGTACAGCTTCGCTGATAGTCCCACGTCCTCGTTCGAGGGTTCCATGGGCAATGTTGCGGCTCCACCCATGGCGTACCAGCACTCGACCATGTGCACCGGTTCGCACATTCAGGCACCCGGCATGGTCGACGGTATGGGTGGACGAAAATGGGGCGATCAGAGCGGTAATGGTATGACCATTTCTCCCCAGAAGATCCGCCTTATTCCCACCCCTTCACCCCCTTTGTCGATGGGATCTACTGGTGGCTCTCTCTCGTCCCTCCACAACGAGTCTTCCCCTCTGCCTATTCATATGGAGCAGGCTCCCAACATGTACCATGAGGCCGACAATGAGTACCACATGGGCGCTGCCATGCGTCCCCGCCGCTACCTGCCCGCGCAGCCCCCATTGGTCAGTACCCAGCCCTCCTCCAGCAGCCTGCATTACCTCCAAGCATCCAACCCCTCCATACGGACTTCTACTAGCCGTGACTGCCGTGTTAGTAAGGAAAGCAAGACAGTCCGCCAGCAGAAGGATGATTTCCTGGTGCGGGCCAAGATGAGTGGCATGACGTACCGAGATATTCGGAAGATGGGCATGTTCACCGAGGCCGAGTCAACGCTGCGTGGACGTTTTCGTACGTTGACGAAGCGCAAGGAAGCTCGGGTGCGCAAGCCTGAGTGGTGCGATATGGATGTAAGTTCCTTGTTACCCCTTGCCTTTTACTTTCCCAGTGTGTAAGCCATTTATTATTTTTTGACAATCTTTCAACTTTCAATTTGCTAACCCCGTTGTCATTTGTGTTTTCATAGGAGCACCTTTTGAAAAAGGCCGTCCGCCACTATAGTGATGCGCGCGCCATCAGCCTGGGAAAGATACCGTGGAAGAAGGTAGCCGAGTACATTTTCAACGAGGGCGGTTCGTACCACTTTGGAAATGCTACTTGCCGGAAGAAGTGGGACCAACTTGTTGAACAGGGTCGCGAGCACTAAGTCTAGAAGTCTTTGACTTTTTCTTTTGGGCTTTTATTGGCCTGTGACAAGCGTAGCACCTTTGTTGGGGTCGCTAGGCATTTTTCACAGGTCCTGATGTATATAAAAAAAAAGGATGATGATGACGTTGGTCGGTGTTAATGATTGGAGGATACGGAGCTTTACGTTTGTGCAAAGTTCTGTACGAGTGGTGGCAAACCGGGCAACGTCCTCTTCACATGTACCACCATACTTGGCGGGGTTTCTGATCTTTGTTTTTTTGTTCTTGTTTGTTCATTTTCTCTGTTGTCATATCCTGTTTTCTTTATTGTTTTTTTGGTGGTTCACTATCTGTTTATTTTCTTGTTAACTGATTTTTTTTTCGTTACCTGTACACGGATCGCTCGATGTGGTTTTGATATGGAGGGGATTACTGTTTGCAATTATCTGCTGCGTTGGAGAGGATGTAATTTTTTTTTTCTTTTTTTTTTCTGTTTCTTTTTTTTTTTTTTTCGTTTGGCAATTTGATTCTTTACTTTTGTACATATAAATTTCAATATTAGTTTTAAACTCAGATATGTTCTTCATCTTTGACTCTCAAGTTGTCACACGTAATGAGCGTACTTTGAATCGCTGATCAAGTCCCTGTTTCCCTCGAGATATTCACATTTTCACAAAGTACCATACCAACCATCATCACCCTTCCGTTTGCCCATCACAACTTCCCCGCTCCGCCATCACAAGGCACGCCAATCTTCTGAAACACGCCATTCAAAATACTCGGGTCTCCTCTCAAAGCATCCCACTCCCCAGCATTCTTCACCAGTACCGTCCCCGCCATCACCGTCCCATTTAGTTGAATTTTACCCTTGCTGTTATCCTTCAATGTGATTTCTGACCCTTCCGCCAGCCGCGGACAGACAACCATGCGGTCTTTTGTCATGGAAAGGTTGTAGCTAATGAGTGCTTTGCCGGTGTCGGGGACGGTAGTGGAGGACTCGAGGACGGACATGCAGGCGGCGGTATAGAGGGATATGTAGGTGTCGAAGAGTTGTTGGCGAGTCATTGATGGGTTGATTTCAGCGATGAATACACGAAAGGGGAGACGGTTAACGACGGTTGGGGAATCCAGTGTGGTGATTAGAGGCTTCCACGGAGTGTCGGCTGGGAGACCTTCATATAGGCTAGATATCGGCAGAAGCTGTAGATGTCTATGTGGTTGAGACGCTCCAGAGTGGGATCCACCATTGAAAAAAACAAAAACACTCTTCCGCTCGAGTTTTTGCTCGGCTAACAGGGTTTCCTCATCCGTCAGGTTTCCACCATGTTGACCCTCGTACGCCTGGATACACGCAGCGGCCGCCTCAATGTCCTCCGCCTCAAGGACATCCTCCTGGCTTTTCCATTCGGTTGTAGCAAGGATAAAGTGCTCGGGGGCGATTGCGAATTTGTTTAGTACGAGGAAATGGGCGGAGGAAATGTCGGTGATGCGGAGGGCGGGCGGTGGGGTAGCGAAGGGGTCGAATGGGGGAGCACTGGGGGCAGGTTTTGGGCCTTTAGGTTTATGGGTAAGGGAGGGGGCGAAGCGTAGTTGAACCTGGTTGGAGTTAGTAGCTGTCGGGACCATGATTTGTGGTGGGATGTGTACTTACACAGGCGGAGCCGGCGTCGAGGAGGGCACCTTGGGTAGGGAAGAAGTTCAAGTCGTTACCAGCACGGGCGCGGGTGAACGCTGCAGTGACAAGTTGAGGCAAATTAGTAGGGGCTTGAAGGATAGACATTTCAATCTATAGTTGGTTGAGTCAATTGGTTTTGTTTGATGAAGAAGTCGTCATTGAGTTTTCCTTGTACAAAACGGGAAGCTTCTTGAAGCTCTTATCTTATCAGTCATTTCCCCCGAATACTATATAAACACCTTTGAGAGTCTCCACTTTTGGATATGTCTTCTCGAGCCAGATGCATTTAACATTTGGCACAGTAGTTTCCCATCAGACCTTTGATTTCTCCTTTCAGCCACCTACTTTGTCTGTGGTCCCTGTTCCCTGTCTGGCAGGCCTTCTCACAGGGTTAGTGAGTATTATCGTACCTGTGGACCTTGTGGGTTGCTCAAGTCTGGTTTGTCAGGATTTGCTGTCATCACGCGGCATTCATGGGTTGAATGTAGCCTCCCGTGGAGCGCTAGCTAAGAGCCCGGGGTCGTGTCCGACGCTCTGGCTACGTAACCTTGGACTCGGTGTCCTGCAATCCTGTCGAGATCCAAGACGTTACTGGTGCAGTATTAATACCAAGAAGGGCATTCTAGAGCGACAAGTTAATTCAGCAAGTGTACCATGGAGGAAAGCTTCCCCCGCGAGATGAGTGTCTCTGCAGCAGGGGTTGATTGCCACTGGTTGTTGTCCCTCCCTCAGTGGTAATGGCTCCCCCCACCCTCTGTGGCGTCCAAGACTAGTTGAACTGGCAGGCGGAGAACTTGGTGGGTAATGAAACATGCAGAAATCAAATTTGAAGGCTGATTAATGGTCGACTGCTGGAGAAGGCATGTCCCTTTTGCTATCTTTTTTTCATTGTAAGATCTGCTGATTCTAAAGATCATGATGATTGATTGATCCCTATTAAATACAAACTACACAAGATTGAATTCAAGTCAAATAAACCATTCCGGTTTATTCAAGGCCTGGAACTCCCAGAATAGCCCGGACAGCCGGCACAAATCTTGGAACCACATAAACAGCATACAGAGACAGCGTGGCAGTGAGAAGGCCAGTAAACTACGTATCACGTTAACATTAACTCATGCAATATATATATATATATATATAAAATCATGCAGGTGAAGTACATACCTTCTCAAACCAAGTGTGAAAGAAGATGGCCGTCATTAGCAGCATCCAAAAGTTCAAGCCCACGAGTCCAAGTGCAAACTTGCCCGTATACCCAATACCACCAACAGATCCCTGGCCTTCCGTCTCCATAACTCCACCCGCTCCATTCGCAATCGCCCTCTTCTCGCGCGGCCAAACCGTCCAGCCAACCTCTTGCAACAGGAACCCAGCACCCAGAACAAGCATAAAGACATGTCCCGAGATGTCGTGTCCTCCATGCCAGCGGCCGCCAGCCCTTCTGCACTCCAGAGCTGAGTACGCGACAACCTCCTGGGGTGTCATGCCAAGCTCATCCTGCATAAGGATACCAGTAGGGCTAAAGGCATCAATGGGGTGACACATGCCGCCGCTCCACCGGAACGAACGGTCAATCAATGGAGGTCCAAAGAACCATTGAGTCGTGAAAATCCACGTCGCTGTAGAGACTAGATATCTAACAATGACTCTGGCTCTCCGTGCCAATGATGCATCACTGGTGCCAAGCGCCGGCCCTAGCTTTGGACTCAAGGCAGCAAAGGAGACAGTCGCTGCCGTGATCCATGCCCAGCCGATTTTTACATAGTACCGGTTGAAGATGTTCTTCTTGGACGCAAAATACGACGGCGGGTCATGCTGAGTGTACGATTGTGTGAGGACATCGTAGGTGCCCTGATTAACAGTGGGAGAAAGAACGGAATATGTAGCGCCAAAGAGGAGAATTGCTGGGAAAAGGGCGTAGATGGCTAGCTCTCGTCGGGTCGGGACGAATGGAGAAAGAGCGGGAGGGTCGAGGAGGGTCGAGGGTTTGGTTTCAGTGCGTGGGGCGTCGGCAGAGGGCGCTATTTGGGGATCCGGGACTCGCGACCGTGAACGGGTATTGCGAGCGGGCGATTCCATGATGGGATGTGGTTTGCGACAGAAGGGCAAGGAAAGTATGGATTGAAGTAGTTTCTTAAAGACCAAGTAAATATACTGCAAAGCGAAGAATTTGTTTGTATTTCCTGAATGGAAGCAGAAATGAAAAAAAAAAAAAAAAGACAAAAGACAAAAGAAGAGGAAGAATTGAGTAGAAGTGAGTTAAATCGTGGTAACGCGCGGGAAGAGGCAAGCTTGCGACAGATTCGCATTTGAGTTACAGTGATATGACGTTTTTAGCTGCTTCTGGAAACTCGCCGGATGATGTCAAGGCGTTCGCATTCCGCAGCGCCACTTTTGACGCCACATGTGGGTATATGTGGCGTGCTTCCGATAGAAAGTGACCCACTTACAAAGACAAGATGGTTGGCCTTGAAGTCGGTAAACAAAGTCTCCATGTATCGTGGCTCGTTTATCTGTTAGTTTGCCTTTAACTCTTTGTACCAAATATCCTACGGTCACTATGCTATACGATTAATCATGTTCAAATATTAATAAAATGGAAATATATTGGCAACACGGTCATTAAATAATTCAACATATAGCTATATATAATCACCTAGATTTCATGGGTGCAACAAGTAGTTCCTCTATAGATTGAGTGCCCTCACTACAACTATTAGTTAACTTTCTGTTTTACCACTCAACTTCAACATTGAACTGAAACTTACTTGTAGTCGTCCCCCCTGACGGGCTTAATGTGACTCCAGACTGGGTCAAAGCCATGGTGAGGTCACTTACGACACTTGGTACGGAGTAGGTTGCCCATGATAATTTCTCATAGTCCAGAACATGTGGTGTCTACTCATATACTAGTGTAGATGAATGGCCAATACCAGAGAAATTCCGAGAGATATTCTCAGAAAAATAATCCCAAGATATAACACATGGTTCCACGGTTTTATACGAAGCCATTGAGGGCCACGAATAGGACAAGCTGGAAGGGTTAAGCTGGTCTGGTAGAAAACTTTCCGTATGGCATATAGGCATGTGAAAGGGAAGGATATCTTTTGCAGAATACATTTGGTCGTGAACAGGCAGGAGGTTGTATGAAGTAAATGAGAAAACAGAGGAGTTGCTCGGGGTTATTTCAGATGGATCCTGTCTCCCTGTGCTAGATGACGGCATCTTTGTAGCCGTATCGTCTCTCACTGTCTTCCGTCTGTGGTAGAGTTCTCTTTTCCTTTGGTTGATCTTTTGTCTTCTTTTCTGTCTAGCCTCTTGAATGAGACTGAGGACTAGGCCAGGTTGTGTAGGATTGATCTCTATGATTTCTGTAGTCATGATGATCTGGGAGGTGCAAAAGATTATAGTAGTGATAATGTTATATACAAAACGAAGTAATGATTATGTTGAGACATATGAGATGTTGTCAAGACTGGATGCTTTTCATGGAGGTTACCTTTGTTGTATTTTGGGGATTTAAATAGTAAATATAACTCTGTTATAAGTCCCAGGCGGACTATCTTGCCTTGGTTTTTGCCTTTTATTTTACACTTGGCAATGGGGAACCGCGTTTACGGAAGATTACAGTGGCTGTTTATAAATTATCAGTCCTGATCAATGAAACACGTTGTACTTGTTTTCTGGAAACCTGTATTTGTATCCTATCATTGAGTTGTTATATTTAACTGTTTAGATAATAAAACGCCGCGTCCAGAGGTCTGCTACAAGACAATTTTCTTTAGTAGTACTTGTAGCGGTCAGCTAACAATAAGTAGGGTTAGACACTCACTTGAAACCCTACTAGGATGGGGCTCAAGCTTCCATATCACCATGTCGCATTACTTGGATCGTGAATCATGAATAGAAAAGATTGAACCTTGATTCATGATAACCCGCCCAGCATGTGCTGGCTGGCCTTCCACTTGCCCTAACCTCAACCCGGTATATTCTTTTGTTCAAGTCGTTAATTGAGTACTATATCGTCATTTCATACTATCGAGTACAACTCAAGTATTGTTTTTGTTTATGCGCATCTTGTTGATTCTACTGACGATCTGCGACTATCTCTATCTTGTAACTCGGCTCCCACGGATACTGTTCGTCAACCCTGTTATTAGTTCTCGTCAAGGTACACTTTGGAATTCACCGGCGGCACGTTTTTTTTCCTAGACAATAGTCGTTTTTTTCTTCTTCGAATATCCCTCTCCCCATATTGCCACGACGTCATACCAAATCTCCTCACCAAAACAACCATGTCATGGGCAGCCTTCGGTGGCGGCGGATCCGATAACCAGTCCCCCGGACAGCGTGGATCCCGCCGCCAAAGACTTGCCGCCATGGCCGGCAGCGTCTACCGCGCTGGCGCAACAGCGGTTGGCGAAATCCGCGAAACATATGTCAACTCCCGCGGTGCTTTTGCCTACGATGCCGCCGACATCCAGCACATGCCCGGAGCATTCCCCGAATCCGGAATCATTTCCCAGGGTCGTGAACATTTACTAATATTCCCGACATATGCCAAGCACCACGCAAAACAGCCCCCCCGACGACGATATACAGCCGAAGGCGACGAACTGCAGAATAATGGCATACGCGATGACGAATACTGGTTGGTGGAGTGGGAGCGCACAGCGGATGAGAATGCGGTAGTCGATGTTGATGTTAGAGGGTGGCTCTATACCCCTCAAGAGCCACCGTTGACAAAGCGCATGCGCCTCATGGTTGCGGTAGCAAAGTCCATGTCCGGAATTCCTACCTTGCGCCAGGACCAGGAGATGACGGCAGACGAGGCAGCAATGACGGAGTCAGAGTTGGAAAAGATGGGTATGTCGTCCCGTAGGCCGCCGACGGCAGGCTATGAACCGTCTGCACTGAGTCGGCGTGGAACTGGGAGTACGGGGGCGTCAGTGTCGACTGTTTCAGGGCCGGAAATGACCCCGGAGGAGGTTGCTGCGGCGAACCAGACTCTGATGACACGCATATCACCCTTTTTGACGACGCCGTTGTATCAAATGCCAGTGACTATTTTCTTCTTTAATAGTGAACAGTCACAGTCAAGGACTTTGTACACTGATGAATCAGGGCATTTCTTGGCACGTGTGGCTCTGAGCTTTGTTCCTACTAATATTCGGATACTTGTGGATCAACACATGTCTAGTAGTGGCCTGAGTAAGCGTCTTGATGTCAAGATGATTGCGCCGCGTGGGATCAGTGTTATCAGTGATATCGATGACACAGTCAAGTACTCCAATGTTACTGGCGGATCCAAAGAGATTCTGCGGAATACCTTTGTGCGAGACCTGGAACATGTGACCATTGACGGCGTATCAGAGTGGTACAATGCTATGGCTGCCATGGGCGTTGACTTTCACTACTGCTCGAATAGTCCGTGGCAGGTTTACCCTCTTTTAACTACGTTCTTCAAAGTGGCAAATCTGCCGCTCGGGTCGATGCATCTGAAGCAGTACAACGGCATGCTTCAGGGTATGTGGGAGTCGGCAGCTGACCGCAAACGGCCATCGTTGGAACGGTTGGTTAGAGACTTTCCGGGGCGCAAGTTTTTGTTGATTGGCGACAGTGGAGAAGCTGATTTGGAACTATACACGGAGTTGGCTATGCTCTACCCGGAAAATGTCCTTGGTGTGTTTATCCGTGATATCACCACGCCCGAGACTAATCAAGAGGCTCGTCGGATGGGCCTTCCACGGAAACCGTCTGATATTTCTCTACGGCGTCCTAGTCTACCTCCTAGAATGACGTCGACTACGACGCCTTCCAGTTCCTCTACTTCTTTGTCTACCCCTCCGCCACCGCCACCGCCACCGCCACCGTCTCGCTCGCCACGAATAGAGGAATTACTGATTGACTTTTCTGATAACTCACCAACACCGCCACCACCACCGCCGCCGCCGCCGCCGCCTCAACCAGTCAGTAGAACAGATACCGACGACTCGATGAAAAAGCCCAAGCCGCCACGTCCTACCAAGCCTGTGAGCCTTCGGGGTTCCGTTCCTCTAGTCGCACGGAAACCAATTGCTCTTCAAGGCCAACAACCCCCGATCATTACAGCCTTGAAGCCTAAACAATCATTACCAACCCTGCCCAAACCTTTAGATACTCCTACTCCCTCAATCCGCACTCCACCACCAGCTCCTCCACCTAGACGCCGCGCTGCTACCTCCCAAACTTGGTCGACTGAACAACTAAACTCGACACCTCCATTAGTGGGCCATCAGTCACTACGGCCACATTTGGCTCCAGCATTGGCACCAGTTGCTGCCATGTCTAGTGCTGCCAATGCGGCTGCTACTCCAGAGCCGTCCACACCGGCGGCAGTACTGAGAAAGATTGAAGCATGGAAGACGAGGTTGCAGGATGCACAAGGTAGACTGGAGCGATTTGGGATTCCACTTTATACTTGGAGGAGGGGGGAGGATGTGGTTGAGGAAGCTCTTGGCTTGATTAAGAATCTGAGATGAGATAGGATTATATAGGGGGGGGGTAGGACTATGGCTTTCTTTTCCTTGAGTTTTGTACTAGTAGATGATATGAGGTTAGACGACTACATGATGAACAACTCTTTATTTCTAGTCTCTGTTAACCCGTAGGCAGATCCATGTTTTAGACTTTTCAGGGGAAGAAGGGTGCTGATCGGCACTGAGTCCGTGGATTGACAGTTAGCCAAATGTGGTTCAAGCGTTTAACTTGTGTTACGTTGCCAATATAAAATATTGATATATATTTTTTAAAAAAAAAGGGGTTGAATATAAAAGATACAAAAAATTGTCACTGGCGTCTATTGGGCACAAGGTATCCATCCCCCTTACTGAGCCTGAACCTGAACCTGAACCTGAGCCAGCCCATATTACTAGTCACTGGCCACCAAGAAGAAACTTCTCTCGCTTAAAGAGACAAAAGCACGATCACGCTAAAGGCAAATTAGAACTGACAATCACCCCCATTAAGCACCACCCCCCTTCGCGATATGAACCCAGAACGGGCGACTTTCTGGGAGTTCGTGGTACGGTGCTAGGACCAACAAAGCCAATGGGAATAAGCGCTGTCAAAGCAGGGATACCAAAAGCCTAGACCAACCGGTAAAACAAGATTTCTTCTGTATGATTTTAGTTTGACTAGGTTAGTGTATCGTAAAGTTTGTTTCCTTTGGGCGAAACCGGGCGTAATGACGGAGGGAGTGTGAAAGTAGGAGAAGAAGGAAGGAGGACAAGCGGTTAGTTTTCAAGGTTGAGAAGCGCCGGTTTATTTGTTTGGTGGTTTTTCTTTCTTGATATTTCATGTTTATCTTGTCTCTTTGGGACGAACATCCCTCAGAGAATATTATTCTCTTTATATTCTTGGCAATTCACGTTTGCTCACTCACTCACTGGCAACGTGTCCTGTCCTTTGGCTAGATTACTATCTTTATTTTCTTCTTTAATAGTAATATCTGATCAAGAACTCCCTATCAAGATGGTTCGGTTGGTCAAGGTTGCCGTTGGCACTTTGGCTATTGCTAGCCATCTGGTTTCCGGTTACACTGACGATGATGATGCCTATCATTCTTACGCCACCGAAGCTACCAGCATGTTCTGGACAGTAACCCAATATGTCGTCAGTACTGAGACGTACGACTACTTGACTTATACGCTCCCTGACCAAACGCAAGACCGCGCGACATACACGACAACCGTAACATATACTGACACGGGAATGGCCACCCTCAAGGCAGAATATACACCTGCAGCTACCGCTTCAATCTTGAATACCACGACCTCAACCATCTCCTATAACAATTTGGAACTCGTCCAGATCGAGCTTGCCCCTGATTCGCTCATTCTGTTCTCCGAGTACGTCGATGACTCTTCCACAGGAATCACTACTGTCTACTCTAGCTACGTCTTTTGGGAAACTTACAGGGCACCTTCCACATGTACCAGTGTATTCACCTGGTTGCTGGACAGCAATGTCAATGTCCCTACCGAAGTCACGGACCAGCTTACCCCAACTTCAACCTCTACATCTCTAAGCACCAGATACCGCCCCAGTCCCTATTCTGCCACGACCTACACCTACAAATATCTTTGGGTTCCCCCAAGTCAGGTCCCTGCTCCGTCGACTCCCGCTTGGGAGTATAGCTACTACATTGAAAGCTGCCAAACACCCTATGACGGTCAAGAATACGGAGCTTCTTCCACGACGACTTACAGTGACATGACGTTTAGCAGTCTGTCTGGCTCCCAGACTGGAGTGACAGATGCAGATACCGCACGAATGTATATCAAGGCACAAATGGAAACCAACAAGAAATCAAGCGTCTTTTATCGTCTATGTTCTAGCAAAAGCTATAGCGACGATGCCATCCTCCAGTCTGTCCTAGACGGAACATCGGCCGACCTCTGCTACGAGATCCAACCTTGGGTCATTGCCATCTCCGTCGTCCTGCCACTTTTGTTAATCGCCGGTTTCTTTGAGTCCTTCTTCTGGTTCTCCCGTCTCATGACTGGCAGAAAGACTCTTCGTCTTGGTACTATTAGCTGGATGCTCCTCTGCCCATGGGTACTCCTCTACACCCGCAAGACTCCCGCCGTTGAAGACGACAAACATCGTCAAAAGATTACATCTGACTGGTCCGCCATGTCTTTTGGTGCCAAGTTTGGCCATTGGCGCAAGTGGGCGTTTGCGTGGGAGTACCCCACGGAGCTCCTGGGTCCTTTGAACTCGCATCTGCAGAAAGAGGTGGCCGTTCCGTCGGCCAATTGGGCGGTACATCCAGAGTACAGAAAGACTCTTGGCCCTGATGGATTCCCTTTACTAAGTGATATCCATCCGAACCAGAATGCGCAGATGATGGGCAATGCACGTGGGATGCAACGGGGGACTATGCCTACGGTGACGATTGCAGGACGAGGGCAGAGTTGGGGGGTGCCACCGGTGGTGATTCCAGAAGGGATGGCGATGTTGCCATCGGGGCAGATTATTCCGTTGTCGGGTGGTGCAAGGAATAGGGATGATGAGGTGGGTGTTGTTAACTCTGCCGATGACTAGTGAGCGGAGGGTAGGGCTACAAATTAGGGTTTAAAAGAGAAATGGTTGGAATTGTGGGCTCAGAAGTTGCCTTTTATAATCAAACTTTGGAGGGTTTGTACGACCTTGGACATGGAGGTACCTACCTAACTAGTCAGTCTCCTGCATATTGAAGGGGGGGTAGGTATGCATCTTTCCATCTTACATAAGCAGAGAAACATGGGTATTACATAAGCAAATGTATTATGTAATCCAGGAAGATTGCATAAACACACAAAAAAAAAACCCCAAATTCGCAACTTCACACACATGAAAATAAGGAAAACTACAAGCAAAAGATTTGAGCAAAGGAAAATCGAATTAATACCCTAATCCTTTTCATCTCATCCTCTCCATACTAACTGGCCGAATAGCCACACGGCCTCCGTCATCCCAGATCAATAGTATCCAAAGCCTCCACCCATCTCCATAAGTCTGCCGTTCAGAAAAGCCATTGAAGGATCTTTGCGACCGACCCTCCAAAGCCAATGAATGACATCAAAGCATAGAGCGGCCAGGTTCTCATATCTGCCGGCAGAGTCCTACCTAATAGTACCTAGCCTAAACGAAGTATGAGAACCTGCCCTCAGTGTCCTATAAACCTTTCTTTTTCTTTTTTTCAAAGTAACTATAATCTACCCCATCCCAGATGCCCGGAGTGGCAAGGGCTATATTGGTTTGCAAAGACCAAGGACAGATGAGACTTATTCCGGGTCATATCACAGTGTGGCCTCACCGTTGGACATAAGTGATTACATGGATTCTGCCCACGATCCATATATTATATGGAGAAAGAGTTAGCAAACATGATGGCAGGCCATGTGATTGAAGCAGATACTTGTACTTACATAGAGACAATGAAGACTAATATATTTGGACAGGAAAGATGGGGATTCCTCTGACCGGGCGCATCGTAGAGTCATGTATGGTAGACCCGCGAGGGATATTTCCGTGGATGAAGATGAGATGTGGATGAATAGGGTTTTCCCCGCCGGAGAGGAGCCGACGACCAAAGCCTCACCTGCAGGAGAGGGGAAAACATGATAATCCGACTTTCCCAGCTCGGGGGTCGTGGAGAGGAAAGGCAAAGTAGGAAGAAAGAGAAGAGGATGGAGGGGAAGTTAGCCTTTAAAGTATTATCGCAAAAGTCCATCATCTGACGTAAGATAGTGAAAATGATGCGGTGATGCCGGAGTTGGTATAGTTAGGGCTTAAAAATGCGGCTAGCAAGTGGCCACACCATCTAGAATGATCACGACGGATTGAGTACATCCCGAGGCTAATCTACAATCGATAACTCTAGATATGCATCCGAGTCTTCCGCCAAGTGCCGAGTTTCAGACCCACAAAAATATATATTCACGACATACATCTTTCGCCCCACTACCCAGCACTCACTCATCACCTTGGGGTTCGTAACCCTATCTCTGACGCTTTAAGAATTGCCTAATCTTGTCCACATTTGATTGTAGTAGAAACACATTTGTCGTTCGCGTTGCGCGTTGGGAGTTCAAAATTAGGAGACAAGATGTATTAAAAGTTACAGTCCCCCCTCTACAGCACCCCATTCCCCCCCCAAATAACCACACGAAGTCCCCACCAGACCAACCCAACAGAAAAAAGCCTATGCAACCATCCCGTTCGAGGCAACATTCACCCGCTAGGTTGCATCATAAAAGACAGAATTGACAGAGCCAATCTGCCGCTTATGTCTAATTGGCCTCCACAGATTTCGGAGAACCAGTCAGTCAACTCGGTACATCCTTTGTAGGAAATACAGAGTGAAGAGCCAACAAGGTTTCTTGTAGGACTCTTGAAGTAGTTGGGTGGACTACTTATCAAGTTCATCATACACTCGGGCAAGAATGAACTTGACGGGCTTATAACACGGCAGTGTCACGCCCGCAGGCTGATAACCTGAATATGACCAGGTATCAGCTTGCACAAGGGGGTATAAGAGTTAGTCCTTGAATATATCCCATACCTGTATGCATGGAAAGAAACATACCTTTTGCCAGATTGATGAGTTATCTCACTGACATGATATCTGTATGGGCGATGGATGAAAGACGATGGGCGCATTGAGGAAGTTGACAAGAAAGAATACTATAGGAGTCATTGCCTTGCGGCGAGACTAAAGAAGAAATAAGAAAAACAAGAGAAAAGTTGGACAGGACGGTGTGGTGTTTTATACACCCACAGAACTTCATAGCGGAGACCAATGAGGGCGGCAAGCCATGGAAATGATTGGCTGTTGGGTGAAATCGGCCACGAATCAAATCATGCAACAAATATGCAGGAGGCCGGCCATGTGGCTGTGCTTTGTGTCGGACGAGATGATGTTTGTCAGGCAAAAGAGACACAGGGACAAGACCAAGATACAACCAACGGTTCAAGATGAATGGATGAGTGCCAGAAGAAAATATACACTTGTGTGTGTTTGCATGTAATGATGAAACATGGTAGCCGCCATACTAAAGACATTTTATTCCCTCTCAACTTCTTCTTCGTCTTCCTCCACAGCCACCGGGCCAACTGGTCCCTCCTCAGCCTTCACCGGCCTCCCATCCGTCACCTCCCCAAACCTCTGTACCCCAATATCCCCCCAACAACTCCCCACGTAGTCCGCCACCTCCTCCATCTTCTCCTGTACCTTCAAAAACACCCCCAATTCACACCACCCATCCACCCTCCGCCCACACTCCCCCAAGCTAACACCTAACGGCACCGTCCGCTGATTCAACACAAAATGCACATACCGCGTAACACCACCCTCATCATACCCTTTCCGGTCCACCTTTACTGGCTTCGGCGTCTCGATAATCTCAATATCAAGGCGGGCGCCAAATGGAGTTAGGTTGGTAACTGTAAAGTTGTGGGGGCCGGGGTTAGCCGTGGCGGAAAGGGGGTCGGCGAATTGACGGAGGCCAAAGGCAGCAAGAATAGAAATGATGTTGCTATCATGGGAGAAGTCAAAGTAGATGGTTTGGTTCAAGGGAAAGGTTTCCTCGGAGGAATCAAGGGTTGTGTTGATTTGGGAACCAGAGTAGTCTAACGTGTGATTTTTGAGGCGGGCAATCACTTCCTGTTGGTAGCCGATACCCACAGCGCGCTAGATGAATACAGTTAGTATCAGTATGTAGTTTACATCTACTAAAAGCAAGGACTTACGCCAGTGGGACTCTGGAAGCCAGAAGTGGCGGAAAAGTCCAGGTCTGTAGAGTATGAGAAACCCTCCCATTCTTCATACGTAAAGAGTCCACAGAAAGCACTAGAGCCAAAGGCAATGGTTTCATATGGACACAGAGTCTGCGCTGCATATGTATCGGCGACTGTCCAGTTGTATCCTTCAACCATGCGCTTCAGTCTCTCCGTGGCCTTCTCGAGGTAGATGTTGGTCCAAGTCTGGACCACTTCCTTGCCGCCATTCTCTTCCCTGGCGTTGGGACAATTCAAATATCCTGCAAGAGAGTTGTTGAAGTTATTCTCTTCGATAATCAACTCCAAGGTTACATTGTTCGTCCTGGTATCAGTCAGTCAGTCAGTCAGACAATGAGCTATCACTCAACCCTTTTCTGCCCCAAACTCACCACTCTAATCCAAAGAACCCCGCCATAAAGTTCTCAGCCGACTTCAACATCCGGTCCTGAGTCGTCGTCCTCGCAATAATCTTGGTCTCGGGATCATACAACTGTCCATACATATACGCATGTAACACCCCCGACTCAAACAGCTCCTGCCGTCCCTTGGGCACCAGAATCTCTGCTCCCAGCCCATACTCCCAATCATTCAAGAACCCCAACTCCCCAGACGTCTTGATAGTCCCCGTAGCATTCCTAATTCTCTGTCCAAAACTCTCCACATGAGACCCCGTCGTCGGATGCCGCGAGCCGTGTCTTGACAACATATGCAACTGCACAATCTTCGCCCCCAGTGGCAACGGGTACTCTTGCACGCCAAAGCCCGGCGCCGGTTGATACGGGCTAAGATTCCCCATGAGTCTAAAGATCCCGGGCATGGTGGAATCCTTTGGGGCTCCGTTGATGGGTATTGAAGTCTGCAGTGGTGTATTCGGCACATATGACGACGCTGGGTCAAACCCAACAGTTTGCGCCAAGAATCCCGGCTTCCCCGTGGCCATAGGTCCTGGCCACAACTCTGGTGTCGTTTGGAAATACTGCGGGACGGAAGTCGTGGCCAGAGTTGGACAGCTGGTCGCCGATTCCGTAACAGTCACCGTCACCATCGGTGAAACCGCCGCTGCTAGAGAACTAGCCGCCAACACCGCATCTAGAGCCGGCATCATATTAACTGCATGTGTTTGGACAAGCGTACTGATATAATCACGGCCGGCGGCATCCAGATATGATTGTTTGAGGATAACAAAAGCCAAGGCTAACGCTAACAATGTGTAGACGACGGAACGGAATGGCCGGTTCTTCCAAAGCAGAAACGCAGACATCGAGAAAGCAGGCGGTGGTTGCATGTCGTCGGGTTTGATTATAAAGGTGTCGCGTGGAAACGGGCGCATGGGAGCTTCCCGTTGCGCGCCGGGGGAATACGGCCTATTGTATGAGGTCATGAGCAACGTCGGCTGGCGATCGACTTTTGAAGGGAGAGAGAGAGACAAGAGATGTGATTTGGTGAGAGGAGAGGGACTGGAATCCTAATGGAACTCCTAGGCTAGTGGTAGGCGGCGCGGGATCAGTAATGGGATTAGCGGCGCATGGGAAGGTTAGCTGCTAATTGAGATTGTTCGATTTCAGTTATACTCGATTAGATTAGATTGGAGATCAATGATAACAATTAATCAATGGCTTTCCGTCTGGCGTTGTTCGTATCAAATCGCAAATCGCAAATCACGGTCTGCTCGGATTCATTCAATATTGATCCCATCGCATCTCAAGTCCAAGAAGCCAAGCCACACATCGAAGAAGCAATCTTGGACACTAGAAAGACCAGCTTTCAGGACAAGCCAATTGGGGGGGGGAGGGCAGGCTACTGCGGCGCATTGATTCACCTGCAAGCGAGCTTTGTTCCAAGGTTTTTTGGGCTTGGTCTCTTAAGGAGAGAGCTTCTTTTTCTGCTGGGGCGGATTTCAGATTGTGCAAGGGAAGCTCGGGATGACCCTGCAATCGATAAATGGACGCCACGGCGGAGTTAGGATTGTGGCGCCTGTTGTGTGGCACTTGTTGTGTGGCGCTTATTGTTTGATAATGCTAACCCTTAAGTCACATGTAAGTGAATCCTTTACCCACTTCCAACGACCATTGTCCTGTATGACTTGAAGATTAGCATATTCAACCCGAAGCAAACGAACGTATACTTTTAGTTCAGCAATTTCCATCTTAGCATCAACTCAAGCATCACTTCTTGTAGCGAAAGACCGATGATGTCACCGTGTTTTCCCGGGTATCCAAAGTGCCACTAGGCAAGACAATCACGTTAAATTCTCTCTAGCATCACGAGATAGCTGAATGTCGGATATGGTTTCGCAGTTACACAAGAGGAATGCTCAAGCTGAGTTATGGATAACTAGATGTGAAGACACAAATCATGGAATAACGGAGCGGCGTAAAGACATTAGGGTCAGTGAGGGCACCATCATCACTGCTATTATCTGGTCGGCGATCACATGGATGAACCGATAAACTCCGAGATGGGGAGGGGGGGGTGTTATCTCTCTCCACCGTAGATATCCCATTTTTCGGAGTAAACCCACCAGTTCTCTCCTTCTCACCGCTGAAGCTGGCCGCCCGGCTACTTGCTACCCGAAAAAAAAGGATCAACATTCTTTCCCCATCAGGTGCTTTCCCAGCAGAAGCAGGCTTCCCCTCCTCCCCCCCCCCCTCTGGACCCTTTGTGCCACATGACTGATCATTTTCAGTTCATCTTCAGTTGTACTTGAGTTAATGGATACAGTCAGCAGTCTCTCTCTCCCTTTGCACGCACTAAGCCTCGACATTCCCCATTGGTTTATGAATACCGGTTGTCTTCACACGTCACAATTTAATGTCTTGCCAGACCACACATGTTTCGGCAACTTCTTTTCCCGAACAAACAAGTCATCAAGCAGCGGTCTAGCCAGTTATTGGCATGCCTGTGTTGCCCATCTGTTCCGAGGGCAAGGCACACTTGGACAGAGAGAGAGACACACACACACACACAGAGAGAGAGAGAGAAAGAGATGACTTGGCAACTCAACCAATGGCTTCACATATTTACTCTTGATTAGAATTCAAACTACCCTTTGTCTTCTGTGGCGGTCAGCGCAGAGACATAGGGGCAGGGATAACTGGTTGGTGATTGTTTGTAAGCTAGAAGAGGTTGGACAAGTGGGTGATGACACCCTCCATAACAGGTGTTGGACATTGGGCTAGAGGTCTTGGTTACAGCGGAAGTTGGTGGGATCCTGACTTGAGTGTTAGGACCCGACGGAAGGAAATAGAAAGAGAATCATGTTTAAATGTCCTATTGTTTGGATATCAGCAGACAGATATTACCGCGTTACAGGAACAATTCTAATTCTCGGTTTCCAAGACATAGAGCACCTGGGACCTTTTAACAAGGGGGAGCTCCTTACAAACCCGCCTCTAGCGTCTCGGTATCACCATCATCAAGTACCTTGCATCCTTGTGTCTCTTATATCTTCTTTGGGGAACTCCTCCCAACGCAACTTGCCTGGCGGAGATGGATTTGGAACTAGACGATGAGTGTATAGTGAGACAACTTGTAGGGGCAATATTTAGTCTTTGATGAAACGTATTTTGTCATCACATTTTATAGAGTGATGATGTGGAAGTGAGTAATCAAATAGACTGCAACAGTTGGTTTATTCAAAGACCTTCCCTACCGCCACAGCGGATCAAGAGATATCCGTAGCCACGGAAATATAGCCAAGACAGCTCCCTGTATATCCGACAAAGAGGTACCTCTTCTGCGGTATTTTCCCTTTTTTTTTTAAAAAAAAAAAAACAAGTGATGTCATGGTCAGCTACAAGGTTCCAGTCTATAGGTTATCAAGACAAGAGAAACCTTGGCAAAGAAAGTACGTTCAGGAAACTACATAGAGAAATGGCCAGGAGCCGATGGCTGGAGGGTACTTTGAGTGGGTGATGAATGATGGAACAGCGAGATTGAGGATCAAGATCAGATGTCAGATTCCAAATATCAAGGCTTTCAGCTGTGGGACAGTTGCTTTCAAGGATACAATGGCCAGAAGAAGGACTTTGAACTTGATGAGTTGTACTGTATAGTCTGAGGGTCATGGTGTTATAATACTTGGAATAAATCAAATTGATGCTATCTGAAATGCTGCCGGAGCATAATATCTATAAAAGAGCAAAACAAACTAAAGACAAAGAAAAAGAAAGTAAAGAAAACTAGAAATAGCAAAAACGAGAATCAAACCTGGGCAGACCAAGACCAAAGAGAATATCCACCCAATGGAATGAACTAAACACAGCACAGCACAGCTTAAACGACCTGCCAAAAGACTGCTGGTATCAGTAGCCCTCCTAACAAGACTTCAAAGAAGCAAAAGAACAGAGAAAAAGGAAAGAAAAAAAAAAAGAAAAAAAAAGGCCAAGAACTATCCGTTTAGTTAGGGTGAGACCGCAGTGGGAAGAACCCTTCCGGCATCGGCTCAATATGCCACGCCCGGTCCCCTTTCTTCTCAAAGGCACCCCACCACTCCCCTCTCAACTCCTCCGGGATCTCACCACCTCTAACCGGACATCTCAGTCTCATGCGCACCAAATGTCTGCGAGCACTGACTTCATCACCATCAACAAAGCTATCCCGACGATGCAAGACATTCAGGTTGTTGATAAAGTGCATGTCTCCCGGCTGAGTCTGAATCTCCATCTGCGTCGCCTCAGAAATAACCTCAATGGCGTCGAGGGCAGCTAGCTGCAGGGGAGTCAGGGAGGGGAGGTTAGCGGGACGAGGGTGAGAGGCGTTTCCTAGCAGGGCGGCACGGCCAAAGTTGGTAATGAGGCGGTTGTTGTGGTAGTAGAGCACAGGACGGCACTGGAAGCTAGGGCTACACGAGTAGAGAAAAAGATCAAATGGTTAGTATCCGAGTGTGTTAAACTATCAGTTCAGGTGGGCAGGTGGGGTCTTTGTCGAGTCTCTCTCTCTCTCTCTCTCGAGGAAGTACCCAAAGAAATAGGATGGGAACAGGGGAGGGGGGTTGATGTAAGACTGAAAATGCAACACTGCGCCTTCTTATAGACGGACTACCCACTTAACAGGGTGCTTTGTGGGTTCAACTAGACAGATTATATGTGGAAATAGGCGACGGGAATGCATGGTGTGTACTTGCAGATGCAAGGAGGAGCCGTAAGCTTTGGCTTTTAGCTTGACGGGATAAATCCCCCCCCCCCCCCTTTCCCCCAATCATATGACACCAGCTGGAATGTAATGGCGGTGCCGACATTCTGGGTCATGATAGGATAAAGTAGGACTGGGTGGGATTGGGAGGGATTCGTTTTGGTGGGTTGAGGGTGTGATAGACGACAACATGGCATGAATGGGCAAGTAATGACATCGGTGACTTTTTGGTAATAAATGATGGGCACTTACAGAGCAAAAGGCCAGTCGCTCTTGGCCAGTGTACGGATCATGGAAGGGCAGCTTTCCGAGAGGACGTTGTAAACGGTGTGAGCAGATGCGATAATGCAGCGGCCACCAGATTTAGCGGTGCTTCTAGTGAGCCAGGAGACGATATCTCCAGACTCTTCATTGTGAAAAGTCTATAATGAGATGTTAGCAATGCTGTATCTCAAATGACATACTAAAGAGGAACAAACGTACAATAGCAGACTTGGAATGTCTGTGATGACCAGCAGCAATCTGGGAGCTGTTATCGGCAATGATGTGGACCATCATGTTGCCCTTCTTGTCCTGGCGGGCCCGGAGAAGGGCAACGTGGCTCTGGACACCAAGCCAGATCAGCGAGAGATCTTCTACCTGATACGCTGCCGGGTTGAGTCCACGAAGGAGACCAAAGCCTTTACCGTGGTAGAGGTCATCAGCAAGTGTCGACAGCTTGGGAGCCAGAGTGGGAAGCGGGAAGGTATCGGGCGAGATGTCTTCAGCGTCGAGTTCAAGAGCTATCAGAGGTGTGTTAGCAACATAAGTGACCATGGAGTAGTGCACCAATACGTACTCTTGAAATACTGGAGAGCAGACTCTAGTTCCGTGATATCAGCGGTGGTCAACCGGTAGATATAGCTGGAATCAAAGGCAAAGTCGGATCCCTTCCAGGCGAGCTCAGAGGGAAAGGCAGCGGGGAAGCCAGTGGGCAGCTGGTTACGGGGGGACTGGTTAATGGAATGGAGGTTTCCGGAGACCAAGGTAGGCATGGTGCCAACCGCTAGAGGGCTCATGGCAGACATGGTTGGTAATGGTTTTAGCGGGAAGTTTGGGGGGAAGATTGTTGATGGAGTGAATATGGTTGGAAAGAGATTGGGTGGAAAAAAGTGAAGAGAAAAAAAAAGGGATGTTATATATGTAAAGAAGGAAGAAGTATGTATTGTAGTAGTCCTCACAGAGAAGGCTTGATGAAGAAGATGGTGATGATGGAGGAGATGGTGATGATGGAGCAGTCGCCCGTCTTATATCTCTTTGCCCTCCGTAGTACAGGTTTGAGTAAACCTCTTCTCATCTTCATCCTAGTTTCTCTACATCGGGCCGGCCCCCGGTACAAGCTATGGTGAGCAGCAATACCCATTGTCTCTGACGTCCCCAGTAAGACCCAACGCTATCTGGGCTTGTTACAAGACTCCGAGAGACTCACGTCTTACTAGAAAATCAGAGTGTGTAAGTTGGAAGACAAGGCCAAGATGGATGAGACAGCAGGCGAACCAACCTGTGAAAGGCAGCGAGAGGAGAGAGCAGAGGGTGAGGGGGGGGTTGGTGGTTAGGAAGGTGTGAGAGTATGAATGAGTGTATATGAGAGAGGAACAAGGGAGAGGCAGATGCCTTGATGGATAAGTCTTGTTGTCTAACAAAGAGTTGAGGAGGGGCGTGAAGAAGGAGGATGCACACAAGGGAGAGAGGAAGGGGTGGGAGAGATGTGGGTATGGACCCAAGCAGGTGGATGGGTGTGTGTATATATATATATATAGAAAGACACGAAAAAAAAAAAAAAAATAAAAAAAATT
>MKGJ01000055.1:18614-51660 GCA_002018255.1 Bretziella fagacearum | reverse complement strand
GGGGGGCGTATGAAGGTCTGACTCCGGCTTTTACTGGGAGTGCGTTGAGGCTTGGACTCAGCGAAAAGCTGTGGTAATGACTAGGTGTGTATGCAAAAACGACCGGGGTGGCTCGTAGAAAGGGGAAAAGGCCGCGTAAGCTCATCCAAAACCTATTAAAACGCACCAACAGGGTGCGATTTGTGTGGGTGAAGGAGGTTTTTTTTTTTTTTTCTTTTTTTTTTTGCAGCCAATAACAGGTTGCACTAAGAGTGCCGATTATTAACCGACGCCACATTCACACAGGTCTTTATCCCTAATGTGGATGTCAACGCCGCTCTCCTGCAACAATCAAAAGCAAAGTGGCTCAGATTAGTACATGGGCAGTTACTGCATATAGCTGAAAGGGTTCAAGTCGGCGGCTGGGTTGATGAAGGAGCAACTACAACTACGAGCGAGGGAGTTCCAGTGGCTGTGGCCGCGACGCTGAAGTTGGTGACGAATTTTGAACAGAATGTGGACATTTCCTGGCTTCATTGGCGCCGAGTAACAAATCCATCAACAAAAACAACAACAAGAAGAACAACATGATGAAAAAGAAACGGCGTTAAAAGCAAGTGTTCAATCCTCCGCTACTTTCATCGCCAGCTTCATTCTCGCCCGCTGTAGCGCTAGACTAGGAACATCTACACCCACCCTGTGAATCCAACAACAGTATAGTTTGTTAGTCGATCATGCTCAAGATAGAAGCTTATTAAATTGTTCTTTGTTTGAGGATTGCATGGAAGAATGTGAGGCAATCTTTATGCATTTTTCATTGATAGGGTTTGCATAGCACAGGGCAAGCGGTTAACCCGAAGCATCATCATACATAATCTTTTGATATTGTTTGCTTTTGAAGCAGCGAGCACGGGGCTTGGTGAGACTATGGGAAGAGGAACCACAGAATGTCCTGTGGCACAGTTTGATCTCGCCTGCTGTATATCGCGACTGTTGACTTTATTCCCAGAACTCTCAAACCACCTTGGAATCCGATTCCTTGGACCGAACAGCCGCCGCACAGGCTTCACCAACTGCAAGTCTGTCGATGTTATGGAAGACAACACAACCAAAAGCACAAGCACAGTTCATATCTCTGTCCTTTTCATCTCAAGATACCCGTCAACGAGCGCCCCCAATGCTGCGAGAAGCATGAATCAACACAAACTGACAACTCCCGGGGATGATTTCTCCTTTTGGTAATACTCCGCAAACACACTGCCTCTCCGCAACATGAGGTTCCCCCCTCCCCATCTCTAGCATAAGCATGGCTTTGCTGTATTTTACTTTGCCTTGCCCACCCAACGGCGACTGTCAAAAATGGGAAAACAGCTCCGGTTCGTCCATTAAAGGTTTGGGGGCATTCTGTTTGCTAGTTGTATTATGGCATTTGATTCCCCTTCCAACGCCGCATGACGGTCGATCACGAGCTTAGGTGAAGGCCTCGGTGATCTTATCGGATGGTGATGTTGTGGTTTCCAAGTTTGTTGCTTCGCTTGATTTCAGACTTGTCGAGAAGAGGGCGTGGGTTCTGAGACAATGGTAGAGACGATCGACGTCTGGGGTTTCTGGCCAATATTATTTGGCAGCCTTGGCATCACCAGTTTGACAGAACAATCTCTTTATGTCCCATACGTCTCAACACATTGTCAGGTTGATCTCCCCAGGCACACTAGAAGGATCAAGCCTTCGTGTTGACTTTTTTCACTTTACCTCTGTGTGTTTGGGTTTGCAAGTCCAGACGTGTTCGCCTTGCTTAACAGCAACAAGCTTTGTTGGAGAACAAGTTGGACACACAATAAGGCCATGGGAATATCCAGGATTGGTTATGGCCCTTGGACTAGAGGTTCTGGACTTTTGAGAAACAGCGACTCGGCACCGATATTTTGCTGATATTCTTTTTATTTATTTATTAGAAGCAAATCACTTACTACTCACATCCATGGTTCCTAGTTGCAAGGAACCAAATGAATTGCAGAGCCTTGCCAATTATAGTCAAACGCCTATCCAAAGAAGAGAATTTTGAACTTTGGTACATTATTATCATGTTCCTGGTAGAATTATTTTCAATGATTAAACAAAAAAAAAAAAAAAGCAAAAATGTGACAAAAAAATTACTATATTTTGTTCAGGGTTAGGCCCTACCATATTTATTATATCCCACAAGTCATCGCCACTCGACAAAACCAACATCCGTAACCTCCCCGGCTCCGCATCCCTCTTTCAGAAAAGACAGTTTGTAGGCCTTAGATTTCATAGCCACTTGATCCCCATCACTTACCAAACAAGTGGTTTATCCCCCAAAAGCATACGCGGCAGCCTGTCAGAATTTACTGGAGTAATGGAGTGGACGCTAAGCAAATAATGAAGTCATCCGGACCACGGGCTGAGAATGGAGAACCCAACGGACGGCCGGTCGTTTGGATGAAAACTTGCGGAATGAATTTGCGAGGATGAGTTATTGTTGGGATACACCCTTCCTTGAGTCTGTCTTTGATCTTTGCCGTTTGCCGCAAGGACTTTTAAGACGGGGATTACAGGCGGGATATAGTGAACTGCCTCCGACTAGATCACATATCTGAACCGTTATCATGAGACCCATGAAACGCCGTCAACTTTTTATTCTCGCACCCCACTGACAAAGCCAGTAAAGAAAAAAAAAATTAAAAAAAAAATTAAAAAAACCCCCACGGAACATCGGACCAGACAATTACCGATGATGATCTGTCTCACTACATATTCTCGGCGGTAGTGGAAGGAACGGTTAATCCATCGGTGTGTTTTCTAGTATTACTGAGATGGCGAAACAAGGTGTGTATAGAAAGATGGAAAGGGTGGTTTGAATTTTGCAGATGGCTGCAGCAAGGACGGAGCCGTTTGCCCGTTGTCAACCGTAGGGTTACACATAGCAACTAACCCACGCGTGCATAGCACGTGACCATGCATAAAAAGGACAGGACGCACGGAATGGTGGTTGGCTACAACATCATCAACTAAATAAGCTCATGCGAGCTACGCACCACACCTTGGTAACCCCATTTGGACCTTCTCTCCGCGTGTCTAGCCCAACAATGGCCCCCCTCCCCCTCTAAAAAAAATTGTATGCTAGTTGGATACCGCATGTCCCAAAGGCCAACATGTTTGAATCATCCAGACCTCGTTCCAAATGGTTCCAAATGGTTCCAAATGATTTTGGTTTGAGTTAAGCTTGTATTCTGACTTGTTGAGGGAGGATTACGAGATGGAAGGGTGAAATGCCATTTGGTAAGCAAGAGAAAACGGCAGAGACATCACTTGTGGGCCAATACTTTATACGAACCCTATATAAAAACCATCGGCATGGGATCCCATCAACTCCGTCCCACCAAGATACGGTTGGAGTTGTTCTCGGATCCCCCTCTTTCTGTCTTCTATCCGCCTGACACAAACAAACCTGTAGCATAAGCGGAACCCACGGGGTCGTAATCCCCAACGAGTTTTTTTTTTAAAAAAAAAAGACAGAAGAAAAAAAGACAGAAATTAACCAAAGAAAGGCTGCAGATTTCACTTGCAGTCAACCTTCCTTTTGGTTTTTTCTGTCAGTCTTGGCCTCCTAGGCGACAGGATTCTCTGGGATTTGGTAGGTTCAGATTGGAATTGAAGAATTGTGCTGTGTGCTGATGTCATAGTCATAAGAGAGAGAGAGAGAGACAGAGAGAGAGAGACAGAGAGAGAGAGAGAGAGAGAGAGAGTATTGTAGTTAATGACTTGATTGATCAAAGAGAGAAGAGAGGCTAGACTAGAATACAGGAGTAGAATAATAATAACATAGTAACAATAGATGCACAAACCACTTTCAGATAAGTGGTTCTGATTAGTCACCATGCAGTGGTTCTGACAGATGCACTTGGTAGAGTATCTGTGTAGACCTGTGTATCGTTGTTATTTGTTGTTTACCGGAGAACAAACAAAGTTGGAGTCGGTTATGATTATGGAGATTTCTCTTGTGTTTGTTTGTGAAGGTTGAGTTTGACTATGCTTTAGTTGATGACGCGTTACGTTTGGAGACACACAAAAAAAAAAGGCATAATTAAAAGGATAAACCGGTAAAATAGTAAATGATGTAATAATATATTCAGGGTTAACTAAAGTCATGAAGATATTTTAGACTATGGCCCTGCTGGATTTGTTTTGCTTTTGCGACTTGGTGTTTACTGCGAGGCTGACTGGGACATTGGCGTACGTATGCTATATAGGCTTCTTTTAAGATTGTTGATGTGATTGTAGGTTTTAGTGTGGAATTCGAAAGATGCCCAATCTTGGTAATTTTACAGTGTAAGTGGTCATTCTCAACATATAAACTTAAGTAGATAGGTACATATACGATGTAAGAGATGGTCATTCTAGTGATATAACGATATGCCGTTCATTCTCGTATCTGCCAAATATAAGCAACGGTCAAGATGGAAGTGCCACGCAACCATGTATTTTCAAATCACCTTGAATATATAGATAAGCTGGTTCTCTCGTACGTGCGTAAAAATTAAATTTGATAATTGTCAATGACGATCAACTCCTGGTTGAAGAACTGCTCTTTTGGGGAAATCTTACAACTCATATACATATCAAGAGAGAAACACTTTTAACCAAACACCACCACAAAGCCAGCCGTAATGAACCGAAAGTCAGTGATTGTGTTTCTATTCTGGGGAATATCCGGAGCTGCAGGAAATGTTTGTTGTACTGCCATGAAATTGGTGACACTGGGTAGTCTATGGTTCGATATCAACCCCCCCCCCTACCCACCCAAAAAAGAAAAAAAAGAAATAGACAAAGACTGGTCTCGGTAGGGGTTGAGATGTGGCTTGTATTGTTGTCCTGTGACAGGTGAGTGTTGTAGGAGCAATATATTTGATGTTATGCTTCTTCCTCCAAGGCAGAATCACAGTGGCCCTCTGGTTTATTGTACACCTCTTAAGTACAACAGAGTTACCTTGTATGCAAACATAAAGTTTACCATGTCTTGAGTCTGGTGCTTGGCAAGATAGTAAAAGTTGGGGATCTATAGTAACTCTAAGCGGAACAGGTGGATGGCTTGATATCAGATGTTGTTTGCGTGGGAGTTTTGCAAATTCCTCTTTGTTTGTAGGCCTTTGGGGAGCCTCCGGAGGATGGACAATGCGGAGGGTAGCCTTTTCCCATGTGGGGGGCTTGTCGATGATCAACAGGTGGGTGATTGGACGAATGGACTGACTTTTTTTTGGGTTAGAAAATTTGTTAATATTTTGTGTAGTTTAATTAAAACATTCTCAGGAATTAAGCTTTGATTTTTTAAACTTTAGACTTTGTCTTTTACCTACAAACAAGTAGAAAAAAAAATGAATAAAAAAGAATAAAAAAAGAAAAAGAATAAAAAAAAGCATTAAATTGCGGGAATTTTATTGGAAATTACCTATGGTACGCCAAAAGTCGTACCTGCTGTCATTTAAGTGAGGACGCGCGTCCACCCATCTCGTGGGTTTCTAGCAATTTCCTAATTAGGAGAATACCCGTGCACATACCTTTCTACCTTCACAGGAAGAGAAAAAAAAAAAAGGGTTAGTTATAGGCTGTTTTGGGGTTTCCTTGATGATAATAATACTGTATATGGGCTTTGGATATCTGAGCTCAAAAGTTGTCGTAAGCTTCATATTTCGAAAAGAAGAAGAAGAAGAAGAAGAAGAAGAAGCATCATGGGGCATTGGGAAATGGATATAGACAGTTGGTGATGATCAGCTCGGGGGCAAGAACTGGTGGGCTGTGGCTGTCTCTTGGACGTGATTGTTTGCTTGGTCAAGTCAGTATACCAACAAGACTTTGTACTTGGCATCCCTCTCTATATATCGTTTGACCAAAGTGACAAACACGCGATATCTTGCACTGACCCTTTAAACAAAAGGCGTGTAACCAACACCCGGGGAATGAACCTTCTAAGAACACACATACAGACCACGGATCCCGCTTGCCTATAACCTAGTTAGTCCAGGTTCTCGACCAGTCCTGATTTCTAAAGAAGCTCGATTGAAGTTGCCGTTAGACAAGGGGACAACAAATATGCCTTGGAGCTAGCAAATCACTTGGAGTTACAGTGAAGTCGGTCTTCTTTCTTCTCTGCCGAAGAGAAAACCGGGGAGGGNGGGGGGGGGGCTTGTCTATGTCCAGTTACATTCACTTCCTCTTCCTCCTCTTCTTCATCCTCTTCTTCATCCTCGTGCCCCCCCCCTCCCATAGTATGCCCTGCGTGTCAAAGGTGAACCAGGACCATCCATACCCTCCCCATCCTCCCTTGATATTCCCTAGAGCGAGCCGTCTCCGTCTCTTCTACACGTCGTGATCCCATCACCAGAAACCAAGTATCGTCCACGTCTCAGATCTTACAAGGCTTCTGCTCTGCCTCCCCGGCTTCATCCTAGTCTTTGCGGTCGAAAGAGAAAGGAAGACAGTTCTAGTGGCGATCACTGTTGACTGGGGTTGAGGGCTTGAGGGGGTTATAGGGGTGGTGGTGAGTGTAAGGGTAGTGGTAAAATTCGATTGGCGCATTGAACTTGGAAGTCAAGATCACGAATGATTTATTCTGTTTTCTGCTGTTACGCAAAGGAGGACGGACAACACCGATAATAATATTGGATGGGGAAGATGGTGAAACCGAGACACGAGGGGGGAAGCTCATGGAAACGAGGGTGTTGGCATAAGTTTATGGCTATTTGTGGCTGATCGTGATATTGGCCATGTATGCTGGTGTTGGATTATAACTATGTAGGTACTGGGCTTGGCCCTCACCACCATGACAGACATGTCACGATACCTATACACTCGAATGTACATGTACCAAATCCAACCATCATGTAGTCGTAAACCTTTTCATTAACCAAAACCCTAAACCATGTACACAAACGCCAATACCTCCTTTTTATGAACCGTTTCTCCGTCTACCACCTCTCTTACTCCTCTCAATATGTCCCGTCAAAACCTTCTTCGTCTCAATCAAACTCCGCTTCTGCTTCGACTTCGCCTTCCCCAAAGTCATCAAGAAATTCTTCTTCCGCGCCTTCTCCTTATTCGTCGTACTCTTCCCCGCCGCATCCTTCTTCGCCTTCCGAATCGCCTTGGTCGACTTGTGCTCCTCCCGATTCGGCTTCCCCTCTGCCGCCAACGCTGCCTTCTCCTCCTTTGTAGACTTCCGGAGCTTGGCCGGCGCTTCGATTTGCTCGGCTGTGAGACCCTCGTCACGGTGGCGGTCGGCGGCTTCCTTGCGTTTCTGAGATGCCGATTGCGGGCCGTTGAGCACCTTGTCCATCTGGGCTTGCAGGCGAAGTTCCTGGAGTTTGGCGAGATCGGCTGGAGTTAGGATGGTAGTGGTGGCGAGCTTGGAGTTGGAGAGGGACTTGGCTTCGGAATCTTCTTCCGTGGCCTTGGCTACGCCATCCTCGGCAGTCTTGGCCTTCTTGGTGACCGGCTCGTCCTCATCGTCCGAGTGATCAACCTTGATCCAGCCGCCCGAGCCATCTGAATCGTTAGACTCAACCTCCCAGTCTTCCGAGTTATAGCCGTCCTCCTCATCCTCATCATCAGAGTCGTCAATCTTGATGCGCTTCTCCTTTCGCTCACCATTAGCGCCTTCCTCGGCCTCTGCCGCCGCTTCCTTCTCGGCCTTGGCAGCAGCCTTGCGAGCCTTTTCTTCCTCCTTCCACTGCTCAAGGAGTTCCAGACCCTCAATACCACCAGCCTCCTGCTCACCAAACTTCCGCTTCTTAATCTCACCGCTGCGAATACCCATAGTGGCATTCTTACCACGGTCCCTTTTTTGCAAAAGCTCAGCATCAACCTCGCGGAACAGCGACAGCAAACCCTTGGCCGCCATCATCACACCCTTATCCTTGGACTTGCGGTACTGCACGAGATCTTGTAGTAGCGTATCCGTCATAGCCAGCGGCTGACGAACACAGATTTCGCGGATAGCGTTCAGACCAGCGGCGGCAACTTCGGCCGCAGCAGCCTCAGAGACGAACTCGTTGGCAATCTTTTGCACCAGCGGCTCCACCACATCCGGGGGAACAAACTGATGGACACCCTGCGCCAACGACGCAAGGAACGACGTCACCTGCTGTTGACGGGGAGTAAGGTACTTGATAAACCACGAGTAAAGAGAAATGACAGTCAGCTCGTGGAGACCGACTAGACGGGTAACCAGCTGCAGGACAAGAAGCTTGCTATCCAGTGACAGCTTCGCCTTGGAGCTCTGCAGGTGCTTGTCGAACAGCTTCTCAGCGAACCCTTGAGGATCGTGAAGCAGGTGAAGGGCTGAGAAGTTGAGCGGGTGGGGCTTGTTCTTCTTGGCTTCTTGTCGGCGGACTTGCGAGACGGCCTTGTCATACTTTTTATGGTTCTTCTTTGACTTTTTGTTGATACCCATGACGTGCTGGAGCTTCTTCAGATCGACAGTCTCGGCGTCTGAATCGTCATCCTCCATGGCCTCACGTTCCTTGTCACCACCTAGGAAGAAGCGCACGGCACCAATGACAACCTTTTCGTTGGTTGACAGGCAGGCTTCCTTCATTACATCAACAGGCTTGGCATCAGCCCAGATTTGTCTCTTCCACAGTTCACGCGTAATCTTGACGGCCCACAGAGCCTTGGGAGACGACCGGTCGGCCATGATTAGGTTGTACATGACAGCCTGAACGGTGCGGTTAAGCGGATGGTTGGTTGACTTGGAATTTGAATTCCGCAGCTCGCTGATAATCTTGTTAAAGAGGAAACCACGCAGGGTCTTACTGGGTGAATCGACGAGAATGGGGAAGAGAGAGGTGAGGAGAGAAGAGAAATCGATGAGATCCTTGCGACGGAGAAGAACAAGACTGCCGACGGCCTTTTCGCGGAGTTCAGGGTGAAGGAGCTTGTGGTGCTGGAGGAGAATGGTCTTCAAATCGTCGGCGAAGTTGACGGTATCTTCGGGGTAGCAGTCGGCGACGTGGGCGATTAGGTCGATGATATCGTGGAAGCTCTGGATGTTTTCGGGGGTGGCGGTGGTGGGAGAGATGAGGAAGATCTCACGTTGGGTTTCGTACTGTTCCCATTGCTTCAGGAAGTCCTCTTTGTAAGACCTGTGCGCGGGTGAGGCGTTAGCAAAAGAACCGGTGACTTTGTATCGTAGGATAGAAGATGGAGTTAGTTATAAACCTACTTGGGATCACGGCGAATCTTCCATTGCAAAGTTGCACTATTATTATTGTCAGTTTGTGTCGAAACAGCAGTTCCCAGAGAAGAGACTTCTTACTAGTCGGCCTCCAACTTCTCCATCGCCGCAACCTTCTTTTTGAAAACCATTATGAAGAGTTGTGTGTGAAGAACTGCCAGTTGGTGAAGAGAATCTTTCTCTTGATGTTGGTTTGCTAGTAGCCGCAAATCAATTGCAAGAAAAAAAAGAAAAAAAAGAAGGAAAAAAAAAAGCTGCAGCGACGTTATCGGTGCTTATCGTTATCTTATCGGATTTAGTGGCATTGTTCACTCCTGCCTAAACGGCAGGGGTCACACTTACCATTGTACAGGGATGTCGAGTCTTTGTGTAACATTAGAAGCATTAGGGTTGACTGGGATATATATTGCATTTAGAGAGAACGACTAGGCTTTGGTCTTGGTATAGACAAACATGAATGCCTTAATCTGAGGACTAAATGTGAGATATTTGTAGAAACATTTCGGCTAATATGTTTGATAATCGTAGCATCTAGCTATATCTACACTGGTACCAGACGAAATGATGTAGAAATGGCAGTGACTATATATATCCCACACCTTCAATCTTTTCCACGGTAACTACTAGAAGTTCCTGATGCCAACTAAAATCCGAAGTATCGATAGCCTCGCCATTCTTAACATTCATGTATACAACAACAATCAAATCACAAGTCATGGAAGTATACTTTCTACTCTTCATTAACTTTGTGTATCTATCTGTCACTACTTTGTTTATGACAAGGCTTGTCATGCAGTTACCTAATAACTGTATATTCATTCTCGTTATCGGCATTCACAGTCTTCAATCTTTTATCTCGTCCTACTATTATAGTTCTGGACCAGCGCACATCGACCCGCAAGATATCATCCAATGGGACCCAACCGTGATCTCCCGGTTCTCGTCGTAGCATAAGCTAGTCCATCGCCTCTTCCTGGTGGAGTATAGGTCCCGAGGGATTGATTTTGTAATCATACAGGTTGGGAAAACGAAAGTATTCGGGTGATATTTCATACCGTTTTATATATACCTTTGTTGAAGCACGGCATCTTATCTGCGTTTCGCTTTCCGGAGTATGACTCATTGTTGGCTGCGATTGCATTCACAATCCCAACGGAATGATGATTCTCCGGTACCTAGGTCTTTTATCCTGTTTGCTTCGTCTTGGTCTGAATCAGCATCTATACCACTTACAGCTTTCTCGACATGTGGTTGGTGCTGGATCTTGATAATGAATTATAGGTTTTGATTCTTTCTTTTTGCCGTCTTCATCTCTGATATCTAAGTTCTAGACTTGCCCATATAGACACACACCAATATACACATAGACTTGATTATTGTCATACTGTATATATGTTGCATGTACCAAGTTAATCAAAACATGTCTTCTACCACACAAAACCAAATCTACCAACTATAACAGCCATGTGTCGTGATTGTCACAGTCTCCGTCGGTGTAGACGCAAAAGAGGTCCAAGATGCGTTACCCCAGCAACTAGAAACAGGCGCGTATTTCGACTCATTACAAGACGGCGCATAAGTTGGAACCGCATTCTCCGTCGCATTAGAATCCTTTGTCCGCTTCTGTATCGCCCGACCTCGAGCTGCCAAATCCTGGGCAGGAACCGTAACAGTCACAGTTCTACAAATAACACAGAAAACGGATATAAACTCCAAGCAGATAACTCATAAGACATCTAACATGTTTTGTTCTTTCGGATGTCTCTAATTATGGATTAGATTCAAGCAGAAACATAATTCAATATTTCTGAGTTCCAAGTTAATATAACTTGTGCCTACAGCCCATCCATAGGGTTTGACCCATAATACAATATCACGTGAACACGCCGTGTTTCCTAATTCGGAATTTTGACAGAATTGGCAGAATGAACAAAGTTCGAAAGGATCGACAGATAAAGGAAGGGCATGGCGGGTATTCCCTTGTTATACCCAGACAAGGATTTGCCGTGAGCACAGATGCTATCTTTTATTTTTTTTCGTTGTAGTTTTTAGTAGTCGCTGGTAATTGATGGTTATAGATTTTGGGTTTAAGGGAAAAAGACTGTGATACCAAAAATGATGATATTATGAATCGACAAAAGATAGCAATTACCACATTCAAAAGACGAAGGTAGGACAAACTGGTTAGTGAGAAGGCAACTACTCTTCGTGGATGTCGTACTTTCAACGTCATCTCTATAGATTGAGAGTGAAAACAAATCAACTTGATGACTCTTCTTCGGGCCTCAAATGAGTTGAGTTGGGCATTAGCCGTTACCTTGCTAGTTCTTTCTCCCTTTTCGAACCTCTTGTCAATAGCCGTGCTATCATTCCCTTGTACCCGTAATTGACAAACTCGTGCCACTTGCAGCAACTTGATCTCCCTTGGCTTGATAGTTTGTAAGTTTCCTTGTCTGCTTGATTCTTCTCATTGTAGAGAAAAAAAATTCGAAAATTCCTGTGGCTCTGTTTGCTTCATATTTCACGGGTTCAAGTGGCGTGAAGTTATTTCCATGACAAGGTCCCCCTCATGCCGCGCCGCAGATAGGAGACAACTGGTTGGCTATTGGACCCCTTATCCTAGATGCTGATTAATGAAATTACAGCCAAGTTTGGACAATAACAGAGAAACATTATGGCTTTGTGTGTGGGGGTGGGGGTGGTGGTGTTTATGGGCAAGGTGATGATTAACTTGACAGTGGTGGCCAAGTAAAGCTTGTTGTGTTTTTGTTCTCTTTTTCTTCTTCCAAATTGTTGATGGCCGGAAATTCGCCGGGTTTTGGTGGTAGAGAAAATGAGAAGAAGAGAGAAGAGCTTGGCTGGCGGGAAGAATTTCCCACCTATTTTTCGTGTGACCAAGGCCGAGTCGATATTGGTAGTTGTAGAGATTGATATTTCAAATAGAAATGTGCACATACCGACTATAATGGGAATCCTGAGAATTGGCGAGAGATATTATATGTTGGTGAATGTCTTGGATGGGAGCAGTTGGTTAGCTTAGCGACATTTTGCCACATGCGGCGACGCCTAAAGCATCTCCTCCCCAAGCCGGAGTTACGGCCGGTAGAGACAATTAGATGGTAAGATTGTAGAAATAGTGAAAGAATAGGCTGTTTCTGATGTGATGTGTTGATGGCTATTAAGTTGGTGGTTTCTCGGGGATAAGGTATTCGGGATTGACTTGATAAATGAAAGAGAGAGAAATAGACAACGATCCAGACTTGAAAGGGGAGGGAGATACTGGTTACTTGTACTTTTTTTTCTTATTTCTCTAGTAAGTATTGGTAAAGTAGGGGATCATCTAGGAAAGTCGTGATACTTGTGGGAGTGTTCAAGTGAGTGAGCTATTGTCATATTAAAAATTAAAAGTAATATTATTAAGGCCCAAACAACATGAACACTATGTATATCACAGGAGCAAAGCATGGAAGAATGATTAATCGAATTAATTCTAGAATTCGCTATCTAATCATGTCTTATTCTGGTCTTCAACCATCTATATTTGTTCCCAAAACGGCATTCTCGCCAAAATTTCGGAGTTTAATCGGCAGACAGGCATTCGGAGGCTCAAAAAGGTATCGCAAATAGGAAAACCCAAGGAATGAGATAAAATAAAATATTTATTTTCATTGACAGTAGCCTTGACTAACACGGATATAACCAATGGCAAAAAAAAAACACAATGAAAACAATAGTCCTTTTTAACACCAACAGGAAAGCTGAGCACTACCCCACCTGCCGAATTACTGGGAAATCGCGTTATTTCGCAGAGATGGAAACATGTAAGCTGACAACAGAAGAAAAAGAATATTGCGGAAGGCCGAGATGCTTGCGAGAATAGGCCTGGCCACATGTGGTGATGGTGATGGATATAAACAGGCGAGATGCCTCCTCGTTTGAAGAGTTGTGTTGGTTTTGTTTCGTGTGATGCAGCCTCTTTTTCCTAGTTTGTGTTGTGACTATCAACTACATCTTTATTGTCTATCAAGTACATTCAGCAGTCTTCTTCATCGTCTATTACTTTGTCACTTCAGCTTGTATCTTGACCCTGCAGATGCATACATGTACATGTAACACCTAGATGCAACGCAGACGCCTGACCCGAGGTCCACTCAGCCATGTTGTAAGTTATCCTTTCATATATATTTACTAGGCTACTTGTACTCTTGGTGTTTGTTTTGGATCTTTCCGCCTGTTCTCTTGATTACTCTTACAAGTTCCCCAACATCACCAGAATACAACTACTCCACCATGCCTCTTCCTCAAGAGCAAATCCAGGACGACGCCATCAAGGCCGCTCCGCCCCTTTTATCAACTCATCCAACTAATACCCTCTGTCCCACCAGCGGCCACAAACTCGACTCCCTCCTCCACAAAACCCTCCACCCCTCCCACGAATGCCACCTCCACCACCACATCGACCACCACGACTCCCGCGATGCCGAATCCAACAACAACTTCGCCGGCACCAACCCTCGCCCCCTCTACGACTCTACCGGCCAAGCTGTCAACAACTTCCCCGGCACGAACCCCCGTCCCGCTTCCCGCGACGGTGGCAACAACAACTTCCCCGGCCTCTCGCCGCACTCCTTTGCCAATAACTTCCCCGGGACCAACCCGCGTCCGTGGTCTGAGAGACATCAGTCTTCTGAGGCATCGTCGTGTGTTCCTAGTGATACTGAGAGTGAGGTCGTCGTTGGATCAGGGGCGCGCCCTGTGGTCAAACGGCGATGGAGATCGCATGCGAGTGAGGCGGTGGAGAAGGAAGAGGAGGATGGGAATAACTTTCCGGGGATGAATCCGGTGGCTAAGCCTGATAAGAAGAAGAGTGTATGGTCGTTCCGGGATTTCGAGGAGGGGAATAACTTCCCTGGTACCAACCCGAATTCGAAATGGTAGATTTTAGTTGATGTCGCTGAAGGGTTGGAGGAGGAGATGAGTTCATTTCTTGCTGTTGATGGGACATCAGAGGGGGGAGTCGGAGGAGTACTAAGAACTAAGGGTTAACTGAATTTATTGAAAATCAAACCACTGGACTCTATTCTATTTGATGCTCATCATCAGGCTTCTTCTGTAGATTTGGTGAACCAACTCCGGGATGTGGACCAAATGCAAGACTTCCATATTCTCTCACACCCACATTGGCTGGTACATCCCGAGTCACGTTTACAGATGGCCCCGGATTATTATCCACCGGCATCTCATATATATCATTCATCGCTAAGACCGGAACAGTGCCTATTTCTCCTTCTGGTATCGGACCCAATTCAGGCGAGATAAATGGTGGACTCCCCATGAAAGCACTGACGTTACTTGCTCCACTAAACGTCCGTCCATGTCCCATCATCGAACCCTGAACTCCCGGCTGATGAAACCACGGCGCCAATGTCCGCTGCGGCAGATGCACATCTTGCCCCTGCGTCGGCACAACCTCATACTCACCCATTCCCGGACTCCCCGGCAACCGGAAAAGCACCGCCGGAGATTCCCCAATCTCATCCGACTCCCCCCTCCGATGTCCCATTAACGGCAACGCCGCCGGCCCAACATCCTCCTGCCCCCTTCCTCCCCTTTTTTCCTTCCTCCCCGGCGGCCTCCCGACTGCCGCTGCAATTGCAACATTATCGATGGATTCTGGAAAGAGGAGGGTGTGATTTCTTGCGTCGGGGATAGCGGCGTATGTGGAGGTCGGTTTCTTGGCGGATGCTCGGCGGACGGCGTGGTTGACGTCACGGAGGGAGCGGACAACCATGAAGGCGAGGACACTGAGAATTATGGCAGCGACGGCGCCGACTGAGATGCCGATGATGGCGCCGGTGGTGAAGTCATTTTTAGAGGATGAAGCTGAGGTGGCAGTTGTTGAGGGTGTAGAGGTTGTCGTTATTGTTGTTGGTGTGGCCGAGTATTTGGAGACGGTAGATGGGGTGCTCGAGGAAGCGGCGGTACGACAGTTGTTGAGTCCGGCGCATATTTCGCCGACGAGGCAACAACCGCCTAAAGAAAGAGTTGTTAGTGATGGGAGTCCAATGTTGTATATAACTGTCATCCTGACACATCACTTACCTCCTAGTGACCCGGGACAGGCATAGGCGCCCGCAGTCCCATAGCAGGTCGTCGGTCCTCTCGTTGTTGCTGTACACAAATCACTGGCACAACCGTATCCATCGGGACAACAGCCGCCGCCCACCGACTTTGCGCAAAGTGTATATCCCGGGTCGCAGACTGAAGTGGTGATTGAATCTCGGCGGTGTATCTGAGGGAAGAAGGCGACTGCAATGGGGAAGGCGGTGATGACTGAGTTGGGAGATGTTGAACTGGACGCAGTAGCTTTTGGAAGGCGGTGGATGCCATCACGGTGATGGACTTGGGCAGCGGCGATTAAAGAGGTGAACAATAGAGGGTTTAAGAGGCGCATGTTTTTTTTATTTATTTATTATTTATTAAACTTTTTCTTTTCGAATCTGGTGATGCCGGTTGGCGGGGAAGGTATCCCCCCCCTTTGGCTTTTTTAGATGAAAAGGAAGGTACGGAGATTGATGATGGAATATCCCGGGAATTTAAATCGATAATTAATAGAAAATAAATAAATAGAAAATCAAGGCAAATAATTGTAAAAAGATTTTGATTTATAAAATGCAATTACCTGGTGTTTGTCTGGTTATAATTCGGCAGTATTAGTCATGGAGAATTCCAAGAACAAGAATGCACAAGTAACGATATATATAAAAAGTATATAAATAATAGAAAATAAAAGTCACGATAGTTTGAAACATCAACAGACAATTCCCCAAAAAAAGGAAGAAAATATTTTAAATATTTTTCTCGATAGAAATCAAATAGTAAAGGCAAGTACCAACTGTAGGTACGGTACATGTACCGCAGCTCGGTTCATGATGCTTTACAGCATCGCCTTTGATTTTAGGCCGGACTCTTCCATATTTTCTGGGCTCGTGTAGGCGCGAGGTAAAGAACGAAGACAGAAAAAGAGAACCGGTCAGTTAATGGCTTGGATGCCGTAAGCAATAGATTATATGGTTCTGCTGTAAATATAATGTACCTATATTACTCCTCTAATATACATGGTTATGGAGTCGCGTTTTCTGTTTTATTCCTTTTCCCTTTCTTGAATTATGTGGAGAAATGAAGACCGGAGACTTTGAGAAAAATATGTTAAAAGTTTAATTTGAATCATGGAATTCATTCTGATAATATCTAGTGACACATAAACACGCACACAAGATCTCACCAATGCACTAATAGCCTGTGGTTTACAAACAGCCTCAGCCAGGTCTCTTTTACTTGACGAGTCATATGCTTACAGTTGCGGCGCCATTTGCACCTTGTACATTTATGATGTGCTTTGCTGGCTAGCCACGGTATACACTCACATATGTACTGCAGATGACTTGATCAAAATACAAAGGTGGCTTTACAAGCGGCCAGATTGGTCTGTATAAGGTAGGTAATTGGAACAACTCTAAGGTTATTATATAAACTAGATTAGGTACTCTTTTGTTGCACAAGATCCCCTCCCTTGGTCGAGGACTGACCCAATCTGCTGATCAAACACATGTCCATCTCCAAAAGAACAACAGCCCTGACCACCGGCTCTGTTCATGCCGTATGTACCCCAGATTATATCCCCTACATCCTATAAACCTCTTTTCATCTCGGGTATATGCAATAGGCGGGTAAAGTAACGGCCACACTGTTGGGTCCCATGTCAGACAACGGAAAGTGACGGTGTGTAGAGGAATTGAGGGGGGGGGGGGGGGGGTTGACAACCACGGAGGAATGGACACACCTGAGGCTAAGTGAGAATAAGTGGTGGGTGATGATATCATGACGATATCGACACGCCTAGTAGTCGAAAAGTACGACACAGAAGCTTTGCCAAGCGGCGATCTGTTTGAGTAGCGAGATTATAGAGTTAGTTCCACAGGTTCCAGAGATTCTAGAGGTTCCAGAGGTGAGGGTAAGCTTGGACCTGGAGAGGACATGGACACTTGACACATGGCTAGCTGGCGGCGTTGATAATGAGACAATCAATGGATGGGATATATGGGTCACCAAAAGATACCATCTTGAAGCATCGCCAGACATTTGTAGACTGACTCTCTCGAGGATGTCATTCAATCATCAGGGTGTGCTCGGATGACAAGTGACACGACTCAGATCACTGTTTCTTTCACACGTGGCATTGATGATCATGTACTACTATTTTGTAATCCTCCAACATGAATCTCCCCCCCCCCTCTCTCTCTCTCTAATAAGCACACTACTATACCAAAGCTTGATATCAAAAATCACAAACCCTCATCTTCTCGAGTATCATGAACATTTCGTCTTCCATTCAAAAACCAACCTTGACCCAACCCCTAATCCCTACATCCATAACAGGACTTGCGGGGAAAGGTCTTGCTCAAAGTCTATCCTCTCGCGCCTCTTTTGGCCATTTCACTCGTCACTCCACTTCTTCCCGTGTAGACTTTCCAGGGGGGGGGGGAACTCGCCCATATTGGAGTTGAAGACTACGGCCTTGTGATTGGTGCGCTTCTAACTGCAAAGATATCTCTTGTCCGGGCGTTGTTTGTCAGGGGATGGGTTTTTTTTGGGGAGGGGGGAGGGGAGTGTGTCTAGTGTTACAGTTAGGACGTTTATGGAGATAGAAGAATGAGACTAGGGAGTGTTATTGTGAGTTATGGCGAGAGAGAGGTTTGTAGTCGTATGACTTTTAGAAAAAAAGAGGAAAAGAATAAATGAAGGTATGGGATTAGGGCGATTGACGATATGAGTCTAGGGTTAGTGAACCCTGTGATCGACCTGTGACTTATTACGTAATCGTTAATAAAAGGTCCTGCGACGACTTGACCAAATACAGAGGCAAGCAACCTCCTTGATCGCGGTTTACACGGCATTAGAGCCATATTCGGATGTCGTCAATATTCGAGGTCATGTGTTTCTCCAACATCTCCATAATGTCCCACCCCAGCCTCAAATTTGAAATACTTCAATAGACCGTCATCTCATCACCGCCCAATTCCTACTCCAAACGTCCCCCCGAAAAGTTGGAGAATCAAAAATACTCAACGGCTCAACCAACCAACCAACTAAAACTATATTGCCAAGGTGACATTTACAATAAACCTATCCATCCAAAGCAAAAACCGCCGAATTGCCCCCGAAGTTTTCACGTCCTCTACACAACCTCTCATGTCATGTCACCATTTTCCCCTCTTTTCTTCCTATTTTTCCCCAAGTATTTGATATGAGACAAATACAACCACCATTCCGCCAACCAGGAAAAAAAAAAAAAAAAGGAAAAACCTTGGACAACTCTCCAAGGGGAGACCTTGCATGAAAGCTGCAGGATGGCTTTGCTGTTTGTTGTTGGGCAAAAGTTTCTTTTCCCTTTTCAAAGTTACGGTGGAAGGTATTGAAAAAGACAAAAAAAGACAATATATAGGAAGAAGGAAGACGGCTCGGGAGGGAGAAGTGGAGGCGGAGGGGCGGAGTAGCCATTTGAAGCGAGGCGAGGCGAGGGGTTGATTTGGGGGAAAGAAGAGAAGGAGAGAGAGAGAGAGAAATTGAGAAGTTGGGCTGCAGATTTACCAATATTGAAGAAGAACAAAGGGTGTTGATTTGTCAAAGTAGTGAGAGATTTGTATTTTATTTGATTCCATGTCGTCATCCGTAAAAACTCACGATAACTCATTTTGGTAGCTTCACTCCTGCCTTTTTTGGAGAAACTTGATAACTTGTTCCAAAAAAAAAAAAAAAAAAACCCCTATCAACCAACCAAAAAAAAAGAAGACGGTTAAACCCGACAACACGAGGACATGGTATCTTTTTATTAATCATTTGAAAATCCGGGGAAATTGACCAGGGGGTGAGTGAGTGGGAAGCGCTCAGAGGCTATAATTGAATTTTGGAGTTGGTGGAATCGTGAGGTAAGAGGACGAGGAGAAGGAATGAGGAAAGGAGGGGCACACAAAAGGACCACATAGGGACGACCTCATGAGGTGACTGGTGGCTGTGAGTAGGATCGTGACAAGGTAGATACTGTCTGTGTGCCTACATATGTAGATACATGATCCGGTGACCTCTGAACAGACATGACAACTACGAAACTATCAACAACTAGTTTTTCCATCAATCGATTGTCTCTTTTGCCTCCACTTTGAATACCGTAGCATATGCCGGATTGCTCCTAACATCTGAGGGTCATGATACAATACGATACGATACTAACATAAACATATTCTCCACAGATGAGGACCTGGTTAACAAGGAGGGGGGGGGGTTCTTGATGGCAGTCAGCTGACATTGTAACTGTCGGACGACCAAATGTAAGATAAGGAGCCCTGACCCTGGATCTTGGATGCTAGCTTGGCTGGGTGTTGGTGTTGTTGTCCTCGGCTGTCCATCTTTCTTTAAGGGAAATTTGGAGCAAGCAATAAGAAAACCGATAATATTGTCGGGAAGATGTTGTTGTTGTTGTTGTTGTTGTTGTTGTTGCTGTTGTTGTTGTCGTAGTAGGTAGTACTTTGTAGTATACAGGCTGCCTCACATGTATGCATCCATCGTTTGGCCTTGTTGCATGCGAGGAACCGTCCCATCAACCAGAAAAAAAAAAAGACTACATAAAGGTCACAACACCCGCCAAGACTTTACTCTCTCTCTTTTCAAGAGAGATTCTTCTCTTTGGATTGTACTATATCAAGTACAGTTCCCCCTAAATACAGTCCAAGTCTGGCCAACAGTACAGCACCAACAACAGATATTCACATCGCCGGAATCCGGACCGCCGAGTGAAGCTCCAGTTCCAGTCTTTAATAGCTCCAGGTCTTTTTCTTTTTCTTTTCTATCGTCTAGTTACAGCTTCCTGTTCCCAGTTACAGCTCCAGTTATAATAGTCATAGTTGGAGTTTTGTAGTCTCCCAGATCACAGTCACAAGACTCAACTATCGCCCCCCCTCTCAGTTCAGTCCAAGTTCCTTAGCGACTACAACAGCAGAAACGGCATTCAGCCGGAATTCATTGATATCCAGATCCCAGAACAATAGCACAAGTTCATTCCCAACTCCTTTACCTTGATTCAACGAACTCTCTCGTTTATTTTTCCCTTTTTATTTCTTTTCTTTCTTTCCGGCTCACAGAACAAGTCATCCGTCATCTAGTCTCAGTATAGACGACACCCCCTCCCCCAGAAAACATCACATCGGAATACAGAACAGACTATATATATATATAGCTCAACACCACAGAAGTGACAAGAACTCAAATTGTCACGATGCTTCTCTATACACGGTTGGCCCCACCTAAAGTGCCCAAGAAACGGTCTCGTACAGGTAAGTGCAAAATATAGGAAGGAGCACCCCCCCTCTCTCAAGACACCAACATATGGAAAGAACATACGCAACAATTTTTGCATAAAAAAAAAATAAAGGCAATTGCAAATTTACAAACAACCGGCTAATCTATTATTTTCAATTTCAAATTTTCTGTGCGTTTTCAGGCTGCGCTTATTGGTAAGAAAACCTTTTCTCCAATTCTCTCCAATCATCATCATCAATTCATCAAAAAAGTACATCTCCCGGCTAACACACACATTTACTGCCCTTCATGTAGTAAAGACAAGGTACGACTCTAATACAAAAACACAATACACACACAAAAAAAACCAAACAACATCTAACCTTTCTTCTTCTCTTTACAGAAAAAGAAATGCAACGAGGTCCGTCCTCAGTGCTCCCGATGTCTCGAAAAAGGCCAAGACTGCATCTATGAACCCGTAAAACCCCGTCAACGGAAACGCCGTGACGACTTTTTATCTGGGGATTCCGCCTGCAGCCCAACAGATACAGACGGTCTTCCTACAACCTCTGCCTCTGCTTCTACGTTTTCGCCGGCATCGCCATCCATTAGTGCCACAGGTAGTGACGCAAGCTCCCAAAATCGGCCATCATCACTGATTGCTGATGCGGGGGATCTGCTTGTTGCTGCTGCTGCTGCTATCGCCAAGACACCGGCTTCAAGACCTGGTGCACCAATGCCAATATCACCACGAGCGCCGCCGCGATCTCCAGGCAAATGGCCATCAGCACCACTTCACTTGCGTCCTGTAATTGCAGATCACTCTGAATCACAGCATCTTGCTCTTCCCGATGGAGAAGTCGATACTCGACAACACGAAGCCCTGCATTTCGCTGATCTCCCGCTAATATCACCATCCGACAACGACATGTTCAATGCCATGTTGTTGGAAACTGGTTTGGCTGGAGGGATGCTCGCAGGGTTAGGGTTGGATTTTGACTTACCCATAGCAGAGAGTGCAGATGACGGGACGCTTGATTCCAGCAGTACTGGAAGTAGCAGTAGCTTGGACGAATCATGGTTTGGCACAGGATCCTTTGAGCAAGATATCGCCTTGTTGCAAAATCAACAACCGACCCAGTCAAGTAACCGTGGAGACCGCGAGCCCGTCTCCACAGCCAACAACGCCACGGCGCTCCTCCAATATAATAATATCGCGGCCAACTCTGCGCTCCAGCCAACAACCCCTACTACCAACGTCCCCTTCCCGCAACTCTCCTTCTCCTTCACCATCCCCAACTACTTTGAATTCTCTGACCTCCGCAATCGTCGAGCTCTAATCGACCACTTTTGCAACGTCCTCTCGCATCTCCTCGTCTTTAAAGAAGACAGCGGGAACCCCTTCCAGAAACTAGTGCTACCGCTTTGTCACTCAAGTCTTGTCGTGACGAATGCAGTGTATGCACTGGCAAGTGCTCATCTGGAACATCGGGGAGTGGAGTTTAGTGAGACGTCGGAGAGCTTTCATCGCAAGGTTATTTCGGGATTGGCCAAGGAAATTGCAAAAGGCGAAAAGGCCGATAGGAATGAATTGTTGGCTGCCATTATGTTGTTGATCTACTATGAGGTGGTAAGTACAATTAATATGGATTGGATATGTGAGGCACCATTGAAGATGACAGTGCTGACTCTCCCCCATAGCTTGTTCAAAAAGGCAGATCTAGTATCGTCGACGATCACCTCCGCGGTGCCCTTACCGTCATGACAACCCGTCATCAAACTCCCGTCTACCCTTCCGCAACCGACCAATTCCTCGAACGGGTAAGTCCCTCCCAGTCCCTCCCCCCCATCAAAGCATCGCCCTTCCTTTGGATACCCACCACTTTATGTACTAACGCCCCCCTCTCCTCCCTATAGGCCTTTCGTTTCTACGACGTCATCTCCGCCCTCTCTCTTGGTCGTGCCCCCCTTAGCCACACTTACCACCTCCCAACCGCCTCCTTCCCAGACCCTCTCCCGTCCACCCCCGAAAACATCGACTCCCTTCTCGGCATGTTTGCCACCCTCTGGCCGCTAATCCACCGCCTCTCCTCCCTTCAAGCCCTCAAACGCGACGTCGCCGCCGCAACCGCCGCCGGCAACTCTTCTTCCCTCCCCATCCTCAGAGCCCAATTCGAAACCGGCGCCGCTTCTGTCGGCCTCGCCCTCGAAGAATGGAAACCCACTCTTCCCCCCGGCATCACCCTTGCCTCCCTCTCCACTGATGCCTCTTCTCCTCCCGACTCCCATCCCGAGGAACCCCACCCCTCCACAACAACCCCCGCCAACTCTCGCATCCTCTCCATCCTCCACAATGCCCTGGCCTACCGCCACTCCGCCTCCATCTTCCTCTACCGCTCCCTCTACCAGCTCCCCCGCAGCCACCCTCTCGTCCAACGACACACGCACTCAGCGCTCATGCACTGTTTGCGGACCGTCGCTAACGCTGGGCCCATGTCGGCGTTGCTGTGGCCGTTGTTTGTGGCGGCTTGTGAGGCGGTGGAGGAGGGGGATAGGGAGGCGGCCCGGGGGACTTTTGAGGCGGTGGAGAGACGGCAGGGGATGGTTAATATTGGGGATGCTTGGATGATTGTTCAAGAGGTTTGGAGGAGGCGGGATTTGGAGGGGGAGATTATTGCGGAAGAGAAGGAGGATTTGTGGAGGAGAGTTAGTGAGGATTTGGGTATCAAGGTTGTTTTTGGATAAGAATGAAAAGGTCAAGTCCTTGCATAGGGTTATTGTTAGTAGTGAAGGATACGATCAAGTCTTTGCATGTCTATTATTACATAATCATTTGGGTATCATAGCCTAGTGTAACAAAACAACTACATATTACTCAATACTCTTCCCATCAGTCTCTTCCGTGACCACATCCTGTAGATACACCCTCCAAACATCCCCTTCACTCCCATTCTCATACCCTACATCCCCCTCCCAAAACCCCCTCCCCCCACCCATCTCCACCACCGGTACCATCGCCGGTCGCCCATGCGCACACTGAAACGGAAACGCACACTCCTTAACCCCCTCCACCAACCTCTCAGCCTCCTCCCTCCCCAACTCATCATTAAACATCACCGCACTCCGACAAGCCCGTGAATTCAACAAATCGAGAATCCCAGCCGGACAGTTTCGGAACCGCGGGATGAATGAGTGGGGACTCGAGGATAGTGGGGGTAGCGTTGGGATGGTAGTAGTGGTGATGGCGGAGTCGGCGAGGTGCCAGATTTCGGCGCGGAGGAGGGTTATGAGGAGGGATGGGTCTTGGGTGCAGCGGGTGTGGATGGCGGGAGGGAGGGTGGTGATGGTGATGGTGGAACCAGACGGGGGGTCAAGAGTGTCGGTTATGTCATACCAAATACCCCAATTTTGAAAATGCTTCTTGTATCTCGCCAAGAGCTCACCTTCTTCTCCCAGCACTTCAAACTTTAGAGTGCTTTCGACAACCTCACTGACAGCTCGTCCCCGTTCATCAAAGTAACCCTTCATTAACCCTTCTAGCTGGGCTCGTTCATCTGCCGCATGTTGATCGACAACTACCAACAACCTCCCTTCATCTTTCTTCCCGATGTCCCTTGGAAGTGAAATCAATATAAACTTTTGATCAACCTGCTGGAGTACCCTCGCTTTCTGTAGTGCCTCCTTTGACAACCGACTCTTGCCTCCCACCGCCAGCGTCTCAAACGATACAAGTCCATTCTTAACCCCTGACCCCCGGGCCGGAGGTCGTTCTGATGCTGATAAAGACGAGACATCTTTAAGTTGTGGAATCAAGGGTTGGCCACATTCAAACTCTGGGTTCTCCCAGGTGGCCACCACATCCTTCATGGTCTTGGTGGCAGTCGGTTTCACCTCTGGTTTCGTCACATCAAATGGAGGCCGGGTCAATTTGCCAGAGTTGTAGACAAGTAGAAGTTGCGGAAAGGCATTTGGTTTGATGGCTGGCCTCTGGGCATGTCCGACTTTGATCAGGCTCCAGGAATCGAAAGGCGATGCTGGTCTAGGGCGAGACGATGTTGAGACTGAGCGGGCCGGGACTGAGCGGACTGGGACTGAGCGGACTGGGACGGGACGTGTAGAGAAAAGGGATGTCAGTGAGGGTGCAGACCTATGGTCACGGAGGAAATAGGAAGTCCGGTCGGAGATACTGTAGCCAGTCTTCTTTAGGAACTCTGTGCAGATGGCTCTTAGTAAATCTGACACTATAACCAGTGATCCAGGCGAATCCAAAACCCTCTCTGGCCGTCCGACATCTTTAGGCAACAATACTTGAAAGTAAAACATGGGCCACTTCTCCAACTTCTTCGTCCTCTTATTCACATCCCGCCGGGGACCAATCTTCCACTTATCCTCACCGGCATCGTCTACCCCATTTGCAAAGTCCGAAGTTGCAAATATCTTGTTCACTTCGTCATATAACGCCCTAGTCCCGCCGTCATTTGCCACTGGCACAACACCAAGACTGATAAATTGCGATTTTCGTGATGCGGCAGGTGTCCTACAGATACATCCTTTAACCACCCAATCACCTGCCGCCGCCGAAACTTCCTCCCACTTCTCATTCCCCAACGCCCGCAATTGTGCTTGGGAAAGAACCCTGGGCACCTTTTGCGGTAGCTTCCTCTCATTAAGAGCTCGCATCTTCATCTCCCGTTTCTTGTTTCCGGTGGTGCCCTCGGACATGGTCACCGTGACTTCATCTGGCCACGCTACCAGTAATGATGCTACAGTCCAAAGTAACGCGATCCACATGCGCTCTGGAACTTCTGATGACCGTTGCCGGACTCGCACTGGCATATTGCCGAAGAGGTCTCTGACGGTTACGCGTGTACCATGGGAAAACAGTAAAAAGGGCTCATCAGAATGCGACGGTGTGCATTGAGCGATGACGGCACCGTTGAGGACAGTGAGTGTGTTTGATGTTGGGGATGAAGGGTGATGAGATGTTATGGACAAAAGACAAAGAGTGGAGAGAGAAGAGAGAAATAGGCCCTTGTAGCCGTGTGTTTGTGGAGTGAGATGTTTGGAAGTATCTACAACGTGTTAGCCAGTGTCTTATCCGATGATGCCGAGCACGCGAGCCGCTGGACTAGAATTAGTGGCTGGACCAGCGCCTTCCAGCCACTATCACAATGTTCCGGCTATTATGTTCTCCCCAGTCTCATCACCATGATCACTTACGGTTCTTCTTGACGAGTCCACCTCCCACCTCAAACTCTGCTCTCGGGATCCCCATTCCATCATCTTCTAAAGTGCAGTTCCCGCATGCATAGTCAACATGTATGCGTAGTTTCTTCGCTCTTGCATCTAGAGAGTTTGTGACAAGACCAATGATGACTTCATTTAGGGTAGTCAGGAGAGCAGAAGAGGTGATTTGAGCGGCAGCGGCTGGCGGTAGTTGTTTGATTGCGGAAGAGGACATGAGCCGAAATCAAAGTAAAATGGATGGTGAAGAATGGAACGTGGGAGTGAGAAATTATCCACGATTGAAAATTGCAGATTATGGAATCACGAAGTTGTGATGGAAATATACAGAACACCCATTAATTAGCTTTAATCCACTAATCAGAAGCACCCGAATGAGTAAAAGGACTCCCTGCGTTCGACTATTGTCAGCATGTCAACAAGATGATAGTAGGCTTTCGTTTTCTTTCTCTTTGTTGGTCATTTGCTATTTCATCTAATGGGCCAAAAGTATCCATACATCCATTAAAGTTCTCCACCCTTGTGACACCTCCCCTTTTTGGATCTCGCTAATTCCTCGGAAGAACCGGGTCCTTTCCGCCCCCGGGAGCTACATGCCGTCTGATATCGCCACTCGATATCAGCAACCTCTGAGTTTTTTTTTTGGGGGTTTTTTTTTAGAATCAGTAATCTCATCCAGCTTTAGCTATGGAGATCCAACCTTATAGTTGATCTCTAGCTTTTTATATCTATTTTCTCAGAGGTCTCTCCCCCCCCAAAGAAGAAAAAAAAAAAAGAAAAAAAAAAACTGCACAACGCAGGGTGCAGACCGCCTCCTGTTTACTCTATTCAATGTCCACGGGATGGGAAGAATACTACATCACTACAACTACCGTGACATTCACTTGTTGACATGTTCAATGGACAGGCGATCCGCTTATGAAAAAATGTTCCACGACTAACAAACTCGGCTAATCCCTAGCCCGTCCTCTCCCGCGTTGGGTGGTTGACGTAAAACCATTGATATGAATGCTTGCAAGTCTATTTTCTAACCCGTATTGTTACATTGTGCTGTCATATGATGATCTCGTCGTACGACGGCGTGTTGGTGTGCTGCACTGATGTTTTCTCCAACATGATGACATCTTGTCGCTGGCAACCTGACCGCCAGACAATTCCCGTTGGTTCTTGGTAGACTCAGCACAGAACCTTGTAACGTAAAGCATCTATCAGTTTGGTCTCGTTGTAACGGGCTACCTGGAATCAATGGATAAGGACTGTGAATACCAGCATTGGTTCATGTGAACAAGGTATGGTAAAATTGGTTGCTAAAAAGATAAGATTCTCGCCTCGTCGGCACATGGGATTTGCCGACGCCGGTGAATAACGGCTAGTCAAGATACCGAGATCAGGTATTTCAAACAATCAGGATATGAATACTATGGGATCCTTTGGGTGGGTTGTGGCTTCACGTTATTGGTCTCGATGCAGAAAGACGGTGAGGGGGAGAAGTTGAGGTCAGGATAATAGAACCCAGGGTCTGAATGATTGGTAGGAATGGTTCATGAGTTGGTTGTTTATAATATTGGTTGAGATGACGGGTTACGGGAGGATGCGGGAGAGGATGGACATTGATAATCGCAGCGTGTACCAATGTGTTTGTCCAGGGAGCAAAAGGCGAGGGAAGTCTCGTATCCGAATCCCAGGTGGTATGATGATGGATGTATATAAATACTCCTCGACAACGCCCATGTTGTCATGAACCTAGTTATCTTCTTGATCAACTCACTCGCACAGAGACAAAGGAACTCATCTGATAACCATCACTATTTATTTCAACATCATCTTGACATCCTCACTAGCATTCATCATGGCTGATATTGAGGGAGCCTTCCACTTTCTCACTGAGAACAACCGGACCTACCACGGGTTCAAGGACAAGAGTAAGTATATCAAAGGAACAGCCTAATAGGATATATAGAGCCTACTTTGTGTTCTGGCCTTTACTAATATTCATGTAGAATATGTCCTCCCCAACGACCAGCTTGAGCAGAACCGTCTGAGTAAGTCCTCCACAGCTCTCCATTCACCTTGACATAATCCCCTACCCCCTTTTTTTTTTTTGAAGATCCTCTCCATGTTCTAATATTTTCCTTCGCTCCCAGACTTCCAGCATCAAGCTCTCCTCGTTACGTTCCACAACAAACTCGGCTATGCACCGCCGAACGAACATGACAACCCAAACACCCGTGTCCTGGATATCGGTACGGGCACGGGCATTTGGGCCATCGACTATGCCCAGAGACACCCACACCATGAGGTCATTGGTGTCGATCTGTCGCCCATCCAGCCCAAGGAGTGAGTTTTAGCCATCAGAGTCTATGACATTTAGGGTTGAGTTGGAATCTAACTGATATCACCAGTGCGCCGGCCAACGCCTCCTGGAAGGTTGTCGATGTTGATGACCAGTGGTCATATGACAAGCCGTTTGAGTATATCCATGGCCGTTTCCTGAACGGATCCATTCCTGACTGGGAACATCTCTTGACTGATGTCTACAAGTAAGTGTTTTTTTTCTTTTTTTCCTTCCAACTCGAAACTCCAAGACACATACCCGCTAACACACGCACTCCGCCAGCAACCTCTCCCCCGGCGGCTGGTTCGAAATCCAAAACATCGACATCAACACCCACTGCGACGACGGCACCCTCAAACCCGACCACAAGCTGGTCTACGCCTTCAACCTGCTCATCGAAGGAACCAGCAAGCTCGGCCGTCCCTTCATAGAGAGCGCCAGCCTCGTCCCCATTATGAAAAAGATTGGCTTCAAGCATGTTCAGATGCTGACGTTCCGGTGGCCGTTCAACGAGTGGCCCAAGGATGCCCATTTGCAGGAGGTCGGCCGGTTGACGAGATTGAATATTGGAGGGGGATTGGAGGGGTTGTTGTTGGGAGGGCTAACCAGAGGGTGTGGATGGACGGCGGAGCAGGTGGAGGAGTTGGCGGAGCAGGCTCGGGAGCAGATGAACAATGATAAGAGCCAGCATGGGTACTTTCTTATGTAAGTTGATACCCTTTATTTTTCAAGAAGAGAGAGAGAGAGAGAGAGAGAGAGAGACTGATACTAACATTCATCATAGCATGGTCATCACTGGACAAAAGGAGTAGGTTTCTGACATATAATGCCGAGTATATGTCCATGAGGTTGGACGGATGGCATAGAAATTGTACAATGTATTATATATTCGATAGTAGCTGACTCTTTGATTGAGTGGCTTGATACGTCTTTATGAATACATCATGTTTTCACCTTGAGGTTACACAAATATCACGTGAACAAACCTGTCGTTCAACCCTGTGTATACAGTGTGTATATAGTGCGACACACTGTACACGATCATCACCAATATACCCCCACTAGAGAACAGGGCATTATCGCCTCGCCTAATCGTTTAACATCATTTGTCTTTTGAATCAAGGCGCAGCCCTGAAACAAGCGACTTGGAGTAGAGTCCTTGCTCTAGAGTTGAGAGTTGAAGGGGTCTTTGGGGGGGGGGGGGGTAATTGCTAAGAAAGCGAGGGCTTGTGACGTCGTTAAAATGAAGTAATTACCAATATCAAACCAGAGTCTTGTAAATCAATGTTTTTTTTTTGGTGGATTTTGATTCGTCGTTGAGAGCATAAAAAAAACAAAATAACAAGCATAGATAAATAAATCCATGAATATATTATGTAAACAATGATGGACTCACGGACGTCGCGCAACGCCTCAATTCTGCAGCAGACAATGAATGTATATATATATATTTTTTTTTTTTTTAATAATAAGACAAATAATCAAGATTATATCAACAAAAACATGAGGTATATTTTGAATATTCTTTTTCAATTATGATATCCTATAAACCCAAGGAAACTATCTTTCCATTTTTGGCCATAGTTCAAACTTCTTTCCTTTTTTCTTTCTTCTTTTTCTTCTTTTCAGCAAGTTCGCTTGTTTCGGCACCTGCTTCTTTCAGCCAATCTTCTTTCTTCGTATGCCCAACCCAACCCAACAAACCAAAGTAATTACCTCCTCTCCGCAACAAATCTATCTCACTCTTGCTTGATCTGTCGATTCTCAATCAATCTCCAACTTGAGCAAATTTTCTTTTTCGTTCTTTCTTTTCTGCTGGTTAATCTGCGGTTATACTTTCTCACACTCATTATCATTTCATTTATTAAAAAAAAAAGATTTTTTTTTTCTTTTTTTTTTTTTTTTCTTTTTCATCATCAATCTCAAATCGTCATTCTCCTTCTCTCAATTTGGTCATTGAACAATTTCTCGAATTTCGTCTAGTTTGGTTACCGGACCTTGTCCCAAGCCGCTTTTCGCTTCGAAAATTTCAGGCGCAAAAAAAATTAAAAAAAATTAAACATTATTGATTTCCTTATTATCGGCCGTATTTCCAGTATCGACATTTATTCATTCATCAACTCATACTCTTCTCTCCATCCGACGATACATATCTCTCGCCATCGCATCAATCACAATCAAATAGCCTTTTTCGCTCTCACACTACAAATCCATCAATCATCAACACCACCCCAACTCCGAATTACCGCGAATCATCACCACACACACACACACACACACACACAACACGCCTCTTAAACCTACTCCCCGAGACAACCTCCGGACATGGCTACCACAGCTACCTACATACAACCACATGGTACTTCACCCACCTTCGCCCCCTTCCTATTACACTGTCCATTGCTAACTCTATCCTAGTCATGGCCGATCCGCCCCCACAGCGCGAGCGTTCTGGTAGCCGCCGCCGTCCCTTCTCCACCTGGGTCCGCAAGCTCGCCAACTTCAACAAAAGCCTCTCGCTCTCTTCGTCGCCCACAACAGCCCACGCTCACGCCCACGCCCACGCCCATAACAATACCGTCGGTCCAGCTACTCACAACTCCGACAGCCGTGTTCATAATCTAGCTAGTGCTGCTCATCATCCTCCCGCCGCACATAGCGATCGGCATCACCATCTGCGAAACCGTAGTCGAAATCGGGCCGAGTCAACCCCTGCGCCATGGTCTACGGGGCCAGCGCATACAGATAGCCACGCGACTGCAAGCCCCACTGAGCCGACATCACCCCTGGGTCGCTCCCGCCCAAAACTCACATACCACCTCAAAACGAAGAAGCCGCATGTCTCCAAGAACAACAACCCATATCCACAATCCGCACGTCTAGCGGAACTAATGCGCTACCGCTCCATTAGCCGTACTGCTCGGCCCCACAGCAACAGTCTACCCTCCTTCTTTTCCCCTTCTCCAACAACCGCCCGGAGCATCGCCTCCCTCGAGTCTTCTTTTATCGAAATCGACACTAGTAACGGCGGTCTCGTCACCCCCGGTGGCGCCTCCATGTTCAGCGGTCGCATGACCATCAATGGCGCCACCGATGACGCCAGCCTAGCCGCCCTCCGCTCCGACGACGGCAACACCATCGGCGGCGATGCCGCTAGCTTGACAGCTAGCATCGTCAGCAGTGGCTCCGCCAGCCACCCGCCTACTCTTTCCGGTGCCCGATCCATTGCCGCCACCGTCTTGACTGATCACGATACCGCGCGCTCTATTGCGCCGTCTGCGCTTACTGCTACGACTACCCGGACGCCCGCGCATCGGTCAGGAACCAACAGTGTATTCTCGTCTCCAGCCCCTAGCGTCCGGTCTCTTGCTACAACTCTAACCACTATTCAGTCGCTAACCACCACCGCCGGCCAACCACACCCACACACCCACCATTCAACCTCTAGTCACACAACAATCACCTTTCACCAACCCTTCCCCACAACCGCCACCAACACCTCCCCCGCTACCGCATCAGCAATCCCCGCCCACCTCCACCCCACCACCTACCACATGGCCACTGCCAACAACCTCCTCACCGACAACGCCTCCATCCTCACACTCGCCTCCTCCAGCAAACGACGCCGCCGCCGCTCCTTTGACACCGACGCCTCCATCCGCGCCATGGCCCCTTCCTCCCTCTGGGGTGGCTCCCGCGAGTCCCTCCCTCTCAGTGTTCTCAGCGCCAACATGGAAGCTGCGGCCGCCACCTCGGGTGCCGGCGTTGCTGGCCCCTCGGCAGAGCGCGCAAGTATTTACTCGACAATGGGAGAGCAGCGGGAACAGAGGGAACGGGAACGGGAACGGGAACGGGAACGGGAACGGGAACGGGAACGGGAACGTTTGAGTTTATATGCGGTGACGATGAACACGAATACGAATATCAACTCGGGAGGGGCAGGCGCAGCAGCAGGAGGAGGAGGAGGAGGAAAAGGTGACGGGGCGAGTATACGGAGTATCCGGAGTGGACTCTTTGGACATGGACGGGCAGATTCGATTTCGGGGAGTATTGCCGGGGGGATGGCAGCGGCTAATAATAGTCCGTTGGCGAGTCCAATGGAGGAAGGGGCGGATGGAGATGGTGGTGAGGAAGGTTATGGCTATGGCTATGGACATGGGGAGATGGGGGGTATATTTGGGGGTAATGGAGAGGGGAGCTCGGGAGGGGGGTTTGTGGGGTTCTCGAAAGGGTCCCATGGGAAGGGGAAAGAGAGGGAGAGGGAGGATGGGGTTGTGTATAACTAACTATGTATGTGCATACATACAGATGGTGATGGTACAAGGTAACATGATTTTGTTTGGAATTTGATGGCTGGGGAGGGATGGTTTCTTTGGCTTTTTTGTTTCTGCTTCTGTTTCTGTTTCGCTACTACTGTTCTTCACATTTGGCGCCTTTACTTTGTTTTGTTCTTTTTTTTTTTGTTTTTTTTGTTTCTTTTGTACATATCTGATACCACCACGACATCTCATGTCCTCCTCGTCTTCTTCTTCTAAAGAAGTTTTGTATGAATACACATCAATCAAATCAACACATTGAAATTTTATTCATCATTAAAAAGAAAAGAAAAAGAAAAAAAAGTATAAATTACCGCTGTATCATGTAAATTACTCTATCGAGTCTTCATCATCCGTCTCCCTTCATTCTTCATGAACTAATAAACAACACTACCAAAACAAAACAAGAAAACAATACGCCAAACCCTAACCACCTCCATCTTCCCGTCATAATAATCATGACATGATTCCCTCCCCCAAGATAACAAAAAAGAAACAAAAGAAAAAGCAAGAAACAAAGTATCCTATAAAAAGCCAGGCCACTAGAAACCTCCCCCCTCCCCC
>MKGJ01000055.1:0-10000 GCA_002018255.1 Bretziella fagacearum | reverse complement strand
GACAAGGGATCAACACCACCAGACTTTTATGTTGAAGAAAAGTTGTTTACTTTTTTTTTAAAAAAAGTAGTAGTTTCCTTGTGTGTTTTTTTCTCTCTCTCTCTCTGTTGACAATTAACTGGGGGTAATTGCTGTGCGTTCCGCAATCTATCAGGGTTGATTATCCAACTTGGTTAATAAATAATTATCGTGATTATTAGAGCTGCGGAGCATCAGCTTCCACATGTTTTGTTCCTTGATAACCCGTCAAGTTAGATTCCCTTAATGATGTTGCTCCTCTGTTCAAGTAAGCCCTTGTTTGGGCCTGGACGTTCCTTATTTGGTGTTTCCATGCGGGCCACACACCCTCTTTTTTTTGTTTTCTTTTTTCTTTCTGGTTTATAATCTCTGACTTGCTGACAGCCCCATCGCCAAGCTCATAGTATATTTTATGCAAGGAAAAAAAAAACAAGAATAAAAAACCATTTCTCGGCTTTCTTTCCATGGCGTTTTTTGTATCCCATCACAGCCATCACAATCACAATACTGGGCATTCTTATATTTCCAATGTCCTCACTCACTCGGGTGGGTGTGTCCCTATCACTATCAACCCCCATATGAGGCCCACCATACAGCGCCCTATGCCCACTGAACGGCGCCCTGAACCCGCCTGACGGACCATTTGTGCCGTTATTTGCATGGGGCCCCCCCTGGCGTGTTGGTAGCAAAAGACAACCAAGTATGGCAAGAACATGTGGGTCTGCGGGGCAAATCATTGGCCAATGGGGAGGTGGGTGATGGCGGTAGGCTCCGGTTTTATTTGAAGGGAGAGCAATTGCAGTTTTTTTTGGGGGGTTTTTTGTTTTGTTTTGTTTTTAGTCTTTGATTGTCAACATGTAGTTAAAAGTGGGGGGGTTTGTCGACATACAGACTCGACCATCAAAAAGCTTCTCGATCAATCAGATTTCTGATATCTGATTTGTGGGGCTCTACAAGGCTGACAAAGTGGGCCTCTTCGTGTCTATCAAAGGTCCTTTTGGTGAACAATTTATCAACAATTGTTTGTACGACTAGAATCAACAAACTCATCATCACCTCACCGACTTCTATACATCATATCAGCTTCCCTTGTCTTGGCTCTGCTGACCCGGTATTCCTCCTCAGCAAGAACAAGGTCTGCCTCAGCTATCATTGTCGGGCATACCACCGAACCGCTTGTACCTTGACTGCAACGACTTGAAAGAAGGATCACCACACAAACAGCAAATATTGGAGATTCAACAAAGTACATATCACGGGACTCACAAGATAGCAAGTAAGACGTACGTAATTTTAAAAAAAAAATCAAAAAATCAAAAAGGCTAATATCGGCAAACAAAACGGCAACCGGCACAAATGGAATGGAACGGAAGACGGGAAGAAGCCTTGTCTTGTTCAACACAAGTACAGTGGTCTTTACTGTGTGTCCCCTTGTATTATACACCGCCTAAAGAACATTTCAAGAAGAGACCTCCAAATTGGAGACCGTTTCAATACAGCCCATCTGGACGAGTCAGGATATTAAAACGTAAATATTATCAAATATACTCAAAGAAGAGGGAGGCATGGTCTTACCTGCTTGCGGACAAACGATACACTCTTGGGTTGCGGGTTTGATGGGCGCCAATCATGCTGGAACGTGGGGAAACGGGCAATGGCCAATCGTACAGTTAGGGTTGATGCCCAGGCAAATGAATATCTGTAATGTCATGTGATTTCATGTGATTTCATCATTGTTCAATATCATGGTAAATAACCTCGTGTTATCACAGACACAATATGTATACAAGTAGCCAGCAAACATTCACGATATATCTCTCAAAGTATCTAGTCAACTCACATGTAAGCCAGGATTAATCACTCCCCAAAAAATATCTCCATTTCTCATGAAACTAGATTTTTTTCCTCCAACCTTGAAATCTCCATGTATCCTCTCTCTCTCTCCTGCTCCCTTGTTCCTCCTCCCCCTGACTACCGAAAGGGAGCGCCCCCCCCCCCTCCCCCCCCTTTTCCCAGCCCATAAGCCGATTCATCCACTCATCGACTCTCAAACTAACACGCACATAACCCTAACCTAACACAGATATCCCAACACATTAACCAATGAACCGCTGATTGACTTACACGTCTTGATCAAGACATGGTCAAAGTCTAGCCTCGGAATCACCACATCCACGATGCAAAATGAGGTTGACTGGATGCTAAAATTACTCATTCTATCGGTTTCTAGATCAACACCGTGTTACTTGAGATCCCACCAATCCAATCAAGCCATCCACACACAGACTCTAGCCTCTTACGCCAGACAGACTTTTGGTATATATAATCCATGGCTGCCTTTAAACCTTGTATAGCCAATCAATGAAAACAAAGAGTCTACACACCCCTTGGCTATATATCTATGTCTAATAATCAAAGGATGCAACAGAGGAATTATAGAGAGGTCCCAACTGTTGGCTTGCTGGCAATTGAGGTGGTATTGATGTATGTCTATCATAGGTCTAGCCTAAATAAAATACACATCACAAACCAACCATTTTTCAAAAGAAAAAAATGTTTTTATTACAAAGAAAAGAAGAGTGCTGCCCAATATTAACCGCTGTTGATGCTATCTTTAGATACAATGATATCATCATACAAAGACCACTATAACTTTTTACTATTCACAGGTCAAAGCTACCTGTCACTAGAACCTATCTCTCTCTCTCTCTCTCTCTCTCTCTCTCTCTCCGAACTACATCCACCCCATCTCTATCCCAACCTCCTTTGATTCTCTGTTAGTGTATGAAACCCTAACCCTACCAATCACCGACAATAGTATTATAAATGCCATATATTAGCTGCTATCATCAGATTTTGTATCTCCGGCTTCTATGTTCTACAACGACAATAATATAATAATAATAAAAAGCAAAAGCAAAATCACAATCATGAATCCCAACTCAACCCATCCCCAAAAAACGCCCTCGCAAACTTCTTGCCTATTCATACTCTGTTACCCTTGCCGAGCCGCCAACTGCGCCTGCTTCTTAATCTCCTCATCTACTGATAACGGTATCCCCAGGAAATCCTCAAGATTATCCATCACATATCCAACATCATCAAACTCCCCATCTCCATCTGCATCTCCCATATCCAGCTCCGTATCCTCACTACCAAGCAAGTCTACCGCAACCGGCATCCTAGACACCACAGGCCTTTCCTTCATAACCCCGTCTATCCCCTCCCCTCCCCTTTTTCTTTTCCTTTCCTCCTCCTCCTCCTCTCCACCAACATGCGCCTTGATCATCTCCGGATAACTCTCCGTATCCACCCGAGACCCCGGCACCACATCATTATCAGCCACCAAAAACGCCACCGCCATCGCATCCACCGCCTGACTAGCCAAAACCTGCTGACTTGCCGTCGGCAACAATCTCTCTCGCCCCCTCCCAACAACCCCCATAGCCACCTCAACAGCCCCCCTCTTCTTCATCGCATCCAAATGCTTCGCCGCCAACCTTGACCCACACTCCACCTTGACATCCCCATCCTCCTTTTCCCCCAATTCAACACCCATTGAAACTCCCACTTCCGGCGGAGGTGACACCCTCCGTGATCTTTCCATTCCAGTCTTGACGACGGTGACGATTGCTGTACTTCCTAGTGCTGGTTCCCATTGGACTCTCTTGCGTGCCCTCCGAGAATGTGCAGTTCCCATGTTTGGATTCCTCGGCTTGAGAATCCCACCTGATATGGCCGTACGCGCCGGGGACGTCCCCGCAATGCGACCACTAGATGCTCTATTTCTCCCGGCACTCGGCGACATAAAGCTAGCAAAACTCCGCACGACAAAGTCATCACCTGCCGGCGTGGCAAGGGTCCGTGAAGAGCGTGTACTGCTAGGCAATAAATCCATTATGTGCGGGCGACGGAAGCCATGTGGGGAGGCGGGTCTGGATGGGGTATGTAATGATCGGTAGTTGAAATCATTATTATTATTATTATTATTATTATTAGTATTATTATTATGGTGGAGACGGGATTTGTGGATCGGCCGCGTGGCTACCGATGTGGGTGTGGGTGTCGTTAAAGGATCAGAGTTGCAGGTCGCGGCGGCGGAAGTCATGATGGTATTATTCGTTGAACTGACAGATGCTGCGTGAGAGGTGACAAAAGGAGCCCAAGGGTTCTTTTCAAGAGCACTAGGCGTTGTATCGTCGATTGGAAGTTGTGAAGGTCCAGGGAATCGGGGGATAATTGAGCGGTCACTTTTGGTGTCGTCGGCTTCTGGTGAATTGGCGGAACCAAAGTTGACAGACGACGGCTCATCCATCCACGGACTAGGTGCCTCATCAATAGCGAGGGAGGGTGCGACTCGAGTGTCAGTACCAGTAGTAGTAGTAGTAGTAGTAGTAGTAGTACTATTTGGTACAGTAATCCTGGTCCGAGCGGCGGTGGCTGGTGTCTCAGGGGGGTTGGAGCGCAACGTAGCGCCCTGTAATCGCTGTAAGCTACTACTACTACTACTACTACTACTACTACTAATACCGCTACCGCTACCGCTACCGCTACCGCTAGCTATAGGACTTGGGGCGTGGCCGTAGAATGCCTCATCGCCGCGAGCCATGATTTCAGCAATGGATCGTCGAGGTCGAATGCGACTCCGACTTTGAGAGCGCGAAAGACGGGCGCGTTCGAGAATCTGCTGTGCTGGATTCGCGCGCGGAGAATCCGGAAGGTCGTAGATATTTGCAGAGTCGGCGGCGGCAAGAGCCTGTTTTTTGCGGTTCGTGCTCGGGGAGAGGCCGTTATCCGTAGTGGTTGAGGAGGAGTTGTGGGGCTGGCAACTGATTGTTGCGGTAGGGGGTGGGGATGGTGTCCGGGGTCGTGCGGGGCACAAGGGTGTGACCAGAGGTTTGGCTTCAAGAACAGCAGTTTTGGTAGTTTTGGTAGTTTCTCTGGCCGTAGTTGAAGCTAATAGCGGAGCCAACACAGACTGAGTTGATTGTATAGCCTCGTCAAAGCTAAAGTCAGATAAACCATCAGAAGATAGTGATGAAGACGAGGATGCCAATCTATCGAGATGTAACCCAGCTACCGGGAATCTTTCCAGCCGTGATATGCGCTCTTTCAAATGCGAGGCGACAAGATCCGGACTCGACGTCCGTATAATACCGGGACACTCTGAAAGCGCATCTGATTCTCCGTCCGAATCACACTCAACCTGGCTGTTATCAATATCGACCTCAACACCAACATCGACCTCAATATCCGCCGAGGCAATGTTAGAAAGAGCCTCTGGCTCTGAATCACCTTTACTTTCTTTTTGCACTTTTGCCGTTTCTGTTTCCTCTTTGTCGTCCCCATCATCCGTCGAGGCTTCCAACTCGGAATCAGTGTCCGGTTCAATATAAGAACTCGTCGTCTGACTCAGTCTTGGAAATCGCGGCGTCCTTGAAACTTCCGGAAAGCTAGATGTAGGCGCGAATGCAACATCGCTGTTGAGAGAAACGTCGATTATTGAAGAGGCCGCACTTGACAAAGGAGACGAAGAGGCAGCATGTGGTGTGACGTCATCGTCGACGTGTACAGGGGACACAGGTGCAACTACTACAGCGGTGTCTGTGGCGAAAGTACGTTGTTGGTTAGTGTGCGTTTTGGGGACTATCTTAGCCTCTGAGAGTATGGTATCATCGATTACAGAGCACTCTGAACTACCATCATCTTGTTGATTTTGGTGGACTACTCCGCCTTCATCACCATCATCTTGCGCCTCGAAAAGTATTGTCTCTTCAATTATAGATTCTTCAGCAGCAACATCAACAATGTCCGTTTCCATTATTGCTGCCAGCGTCCGTGATGCCGCGGTCGCCTCGACTAACGGCGTCCGGAGTTGAACACTGGGTGAGCTCCGGTTCCGGGGACTTTGATGACGCGTGCGCTTGCTAGAGTGCCGAGGCAACGGTGACACATGGCGAGGGCTCGACCTAATAGCCATCTCGCTTGTCCACACCGCCGCCGCCTTGGACTTGGCAGATACTACTTCCTCGGCTGCTGTAGGCTTGGTTTCAGTATTGCCAAAGCCGTACTGAGGGAACGCCAGACTCGATGTTGGAGCTGGGGGGCCCCAAAAGTTGGAAAAGTTGCGAATCTTGGGCGGCATTGGAGTCGTAGCTTTGGTCGGGTGTTCGATATTCGGGCTTCGTGGGATAGTTGAATCGGCATCATAGGCATCCAAAGCCCTTTGCAAAGGGTTAACGTAGGGAGTCGATGGTTCGGACGATGAGAAACGCTTACGTTTCAGAGGGTTCCCATCAAGGTCCAACGGAAAGCTCATCGCAGGTTCGGCCAAAGGTGAGCTGATGATGATATCGCTGTCTTCTATAGAGAAATCACCAGTCTCCCAGTCATGTGTTGGTGTAGTTTCCCTGGCCCCACGGATTTCGAATGCACCGGGGGTCATCGAGATGACCTTGGTTGATCCGTCCGAGTATACAGTAGCATCGACATGGTCAACTGGACCTTTGTCACGATTATTGTGAAGAGCCGGTAATGTCTGATCGTCTTCGGCCTGTGTACAAGGAACATTGTTTACGTCAATGGTCGCATATTCTCCCTGTAAAGGGGATTCTTTGACAAACGATTCGATATCGGGTTCATGAGAGACAATATCCGTGGAATGCTGAGTCTTACTAGTATCAGCCTCTGGGATATGAGCCTCTTCAGTTTGGGCCTCTTCCGTTTGGGCCTCAACAGCTTCGACTGAAAGAGTGCCAATCTGTGCCTCGTCATGAACACTAACAGATCCGTCAATCTTGAGGTCCTCCTGTGCTTCGTGTACCTCCTGTATCTCCTGTAATGCAACCTCGTTGGCCTCTTCTTCAATAGCTCTCCCTTCAGTAACTTGAGTTGGTGATGATAGACGTTCTTCTACCACTGGCCAATCATCTACGTTAAAGGACTGATCTGCCGGCAACTGGATAGCCGTCTTGTCCCCAATATCTGTAATATCATCAACTGAAAGCCCCAGTTCACTGACGTTGTCATGCATCTACAGGGCCAGTTAGCTTCATATCCTCCTGCCTTATTTCCACGTAGTTGTAGTCTTACCTTGCCCTCCGTGAGGGCTCTATCTCCGTAGATTGCCGTAAAGCTGACATTGTTCAGTGGATCGTTGTTGACTGCGGCTTCCAGTTGCGTGTTCATGATTGTCGGTTCGTCTTCGGATATTGACTCGGTATTATTGTCAACATTTTCCACCGGCACAGTGATCTCTGGTTGAGGTTCTTCGTCTATAGTAGCATCCGTCATCTCAACATCATCTGCATCTTTAGGCTCGATGTCTGGTGGTAACGGTGGTAATGATGACTGAGGTAATGGTGATGGTGCTGCTAACTCTTGAGTCGGTTCCTCCTCTGATGACATCCGTCTTCCCTCCATATGAAATGATACCTCCAGCTCAAGTTGACCTGAAGGACTTCCCGTATCCTCGGGTTCATATCCACGATCCGGCAATATCGTGTCTTCATCGTCGGTTTCTTCATCTCTCTCTCCCATCTTGTCATCCACCTCTTCGGATCCAGATTGCCAAGATATTGCCTTTCCAGTAAGTGACACTGAAGTTCCAGGGTCAGATGGAACCAGTGATGGCTTTCGCCTTTGCACCTTGTTCCCTTCTAAAACAATGGAATTAGGTATAGATACTTGGACCTCCCGATCCCAAGGTTGTGTGTGCCGTGTAGATATAAAACTGTCATTTCGTTGTGTTCCCAATTTTTCTTCATCATCAGGCCCATCTTCCCTCGTCATGTCCATCCTCCCTGGATTTGAATTTTTGGTTTGGTTTCGCCTAATTGGTGATCTTCCCCGTTGATGTGACACCGCTTCCAACGCATACCGCAAAATACGAGCTGGGTTATCCTCGTTGTCCCTCGAGATCTGGACTGTCTTTTTCCGTGGCATCTTGACCTTGTATGTCTGCACTTCCACTGTAGCTAACTCATCATCACTCTCGTCATCATCCATCGTATAACTCCGAGATATTGACGGAGACGACGTCCTAACAGCCAGTGAGTGGACCCGTCCATTCCTAATACCTGGGGACCGCGCAGTCCGAATTGCAGAACGCGAGGTTCCCTTTTCTGGTGAAGCAAGCTCATCTTCGAGCATGGCATCCGGGGTGTTGTATTGTTTCGAGGGCGTCATCAGCATCATACGCACGGTGCGCGGAGTTCGTAAAATAGTTTGGCCTCCAAAAACTTGTGAAGATTCCAACACTATGCGTCGTAATGTCGGTGTTGCGCCGGGCGTGGCGTCTTCAAGTTCGTCGTGGTCATCATCATCATCATCATCATTATTATTATTATTATTATTATTACCATTATTATTATCATTATTATGGCGGGATGATGTGAATGGAGCTTTCTTGGCTTTCTTTTCGAGTCTTCCCTTGGGTGTAATGGCAGGTTGTTTCAATGTGGCCGAGATAGTAACTGGGGATCGGGGAGCGGGTTCGGGTGCGGGGGCTGGTGTAGGGACGGACTGATGTGTAGGTGCCGTAACGCCAAAGAACTTTTCAATTGCAGCACGCGATGCTTCTGGTTGGATATGAAGCGTCGCCGCAAACAATTCTGGTGGCTCATCATCATGAAGGGCAGATTCAACATTTGCTAATCGTATACGCCTTCTCTCTTCTGAACGACGTCGTCGGGAGGCTGATCGGGAAACATGTTTTTGGGTAGGGGTTTGCGCAGATTTCTTCGTAGGGCGTCTCGATCGCACAGGGGCTCCGGTAGATGAAGGTATAGTGAGTGTCGGCATTATCGTATGTCGGGACTAGGATGGCGGGGCGGATTCACGCAGCAGGAGATGAGCCGTGGTTGTGAGGGGCCGGAAGCATAGTCTGTCCTTGCGCCGAGACGGAAGCAGGCGAAGCCATGCACGTGAAATGTGAAAGTACGATATCGATATAGTTCAGCTTCGATTGATTATTAGGGTTATGAACTGTTATTGATGGTGATTCATATGCGCAAAGGTTGAAAAATGGATCAAGGCCTGGAAGACAGTGTAGAGGCAGTTGGATTTGAATCGTGAACAAATATTTTTTTTTGGCAAGCACGAGCCCGTCATTCAAAAAAAAATTAGAATTAAAATTAAAAAAAGGGCTTGTTCTCAAAAGAGTAACTACCTGGTTGGATACATGCAGAGAGTAACGAGGAAGGTACGTCAAAATCTAACGATATATATATAGAATAAACGTTGATAGTATAAAAACAACCAAGTTGCTATGCAAGTACATCAACAAAGTATCATCATTCCCCACCGTTGCCATGATTATATCGCGTATGTAGATACAGAAATACAATACCAACTTCTCTTTCATTTCCCTCCACCAAGTATTTGGGTGGTCTTCCTACATGTGATAATCAACAGTGAAGTTGTGGAGCATGGCTTTGGCTTTTGGCTTTGGCCCCTGACAGCAGAAATACCGGGGATATAAGCAGATGTGACGACGCGCCCCAGTAACATGTTGGTTGTCGTCTCACGCGTTAAGTGTTTTTCTTTCCCTCAGAGTTCCCCGTCTTGAAGGATCTTTGGATTGTGGAACAAGATGGAGTTTGTGGGACAAGATTACTATTTATGCTTGGATGGATCAACCCCAACGGACGGTGACCGGGGATTTGGGTTCAAAGTCTGTGATATGGTGGGAAAGACGACATGTCTATGGGAGGATAATGATATATGAGATTTGACATGTCAGGTACATGATGCCATATAAGCTGGCATATACAAGGTTGATGTTTATGAGGGTAGGTACATAAGGATGTACTTGTATCATGAACCTTCATAAAAAACCATATTAGGGTTATCACCAAGGTCCACAGGGTTAATTTTGTCTTGTTTTGAACCATCATATAGTTGGTGTTGAATTTGGAGCTATTCATCATTGTCACTCAAAGTTATATCAAAGTATTGATTTTTACTGTGAACAATCAGAATA
>MKGJ01000054.1:43686-76171 GCA_002018255.1 Bretziella fagacearum | reverse complement strand
CCCCCCGCCCCCCGGAAACATATTATGTGATCAGTGCTGTCCGTCTCAAAAGGCCAAGTATCGGCTCCCGAGCCCATGTGAAGTGGAGCCAACGCCTCCAGGTAAAGGGAGATTTAACCCAGATGAACATTTTTTCCACCAGAGCCAGGGAGAAGAGGCGACCGGACATAGTTACCCAAGAATTGCCCACACATCATGAGACAACGCTGTCACACAGTGTCCAAATCGACTCGAGAGATGTCTTGCAAAACTCACTGCTTCACTTAGCTTCCTCGGTGATAGGAGTCGCGTTCTCGGTTCTAGTCGGTGGTGTAGGAGTTTGCTGCTGAGAATGAGGCTGGGGAGGACCATTGTGACCAGGTCCGTGGTTGTTATGGTTTTGGTAGGGCTTGTAACCGTTATGACTGCCGCTACGATGTCCCATGTGGTGCCCACCGGGTCCAAACTGGTGCATATTCTGCGGGCTGGACCCGTAGTGCTGCATTCCGGGCCCACCGAAACCGCTGCGCCCATTTCCAGGCCCATGTTGAGCCGGAACAAAAACTGGAGAGTTGTAGCCCATGTTGGGGCTCATTCCAAACCCGTGCTGGCCCTGCTGAGAGCCCTGAGGAGCCATCATAGGGGCCTGAGGACGACCGGGACTGGAGAATCCACCGCCGTTAACACCAGGGCCACCGGGTGGCATGAAGGGCACATGGCTAGGGTACATGTTGAGGCCACCGTGAGGAGGTCCGTTGAACATAGGGGGCATCATAGGTCCACCCATGTGACTCTGCTGCGGCATATACTGCCCATTGTTAGGGAAACCACGGAATTGAGACCCAGGAGGTCCCGCAAACGGCATGGCATGCATCTGTGCCGGCGAGTTAAGAAACGGCTGCATCTGCGACATTCTCGGCGAGGCATACGATTGTTGAGACTGCGAATGCATCATCCGATCATCATAAACATGGTTGAGCATTCCCTGATGCGGTTGCATCTGCATCGCTGGCATATGAGGCGATTGCCTAGGGCCCATGCCCGGAGGAGCAGGAGGCATATGCATGTGACCAGGACCATGGTGACCCTGAGGCATGACGTTCGTTGGAATAGGGGTGGCTACTCCGGGAGGAACAAATGGCATCTTCTCAAAGCGGCTCTTGATGTTAAGCTTCATAGTTGAGTCATCCTTCTCATCGGGCTTGGGCAGGCGCCACAAAACTCCAGTATCAAAGGCATAAACGATCCCACCATTGTTGGCAACATCTTTTCCAGCTTTTGGCGTCAAGCTTTTGATGTAGGCATAGACGTCACATTTCTGGGGATCAACACGATTGGTCTTGCGTCTGACAAGAGCGGCTGATGGAGCAGAAACAGGAATAGCTACGGGAATTGGAGCAGAAGGTTCCGTGACGCTGGGGGTTGGTCTGGGGCTAGGTGCCACAGCAGGGGCCACCGCAGTTGCGGGAGCCGGAGTTTTGCCAAACCCAGCAGGGCTGAATGACGGAGCGTCAGGACGGAAGACAGGGGCAGCTGCATTCATCTTGAGACCAGTAGGGAGGGCGGGCTGGCGATTATCGACGCCAGGCGGAGGCGGAGGTTGAGAGCCAGGACCGTGGGGTTGCGGGGGAGGGATCGGAGATTGATGCATTTTCGAGGATTTGCTATGAATTGAGACACTGGCCCGAGACTGTGTGGCTTGCTGGTTTCCACGGAAGTTGCCGTGATTGTTATGAGAGAATTGCTGGTAAGAGCTGCGGTTGACGCGATTCATGTTGGCTCCAGCCTGGCCAGGCCCCCCAGGGGCAACTGGTCTACTGAAGCCAGCCAACTTTGGATCAACTCCAACTGTAGAGATAGAGTTCTCGTTAGAGACCAAAGGCTTAGTAAAAGTGGAAGTGGTAGACGAAGCTTCCTTGGAGATTGGGCTCTTTTCATCTTTCTCCGCAGGCTTCGTTTTAGCATCAGCGGCATTTCGCAAGGCTTTCTTTTGAATTTCTTGCTGTTTGCGGGGATCTTTGGCAATAATACCGATCAGATCATTGGGGACAGGAGTTGTAAGCTTGAAGTTGGTGGCAAACTTGCGCAATTCATGCAACTTTTCTTCCTTGTCTTGGCGAAGCTTGGTGGAGCGAGCCTTTTCAACGTTGGTTCTCTCACTGTGAGCAAAGTCCTTGAACTTGCTGTAGACTTCCTGGCCAACATTTTCGGGGTTGGTCTTGGACGGAGCTCCGACCGTCATAGGGGTGGCAAGAGCCTTAGCCGCGGGACCACTCTTGGGAGCGGCCGGAGTCGAAGGACCTTCGGGCTTTGTGAACTCGGTTCCCTTGGCACCGTCCTTGTTAAAGCCTTTCATCTTGTTCAGGACCTCCTGCCCAGCTTCAGTGCTATTCTTGGAAACACAAGCCTTGGTAGCAGGGCTATTTTTAGCAGTCGAGGGAGTTACAGGGCCATCGGCCTTGGTCGTATCAGTCTTGGGACTAGTAGTCTTAGCATCAGCAGCCTTGGGGGCAGGAGATTGAGAGGTGGCCCTCGAGTTACTAGCGACATCAGGCTTCAAAGGACGTTTGGCCGCGGAACCATTAGAAGTACGAAGTTGAGAAGAAATGATGGCAGGGTCAAAGGGAGCACCAGAAGCGCCAGGTTGCCCAGAAGGGGCTCTCTTAGCCGGAGGCGTATACTTTCCAGTGTTTGGGGTGGAGCCCAGCGCGGGGAAGTCAGCATTACGACGAACACCGCTGTACCTGCATAGGTGGAAAATAATATTGGTTAATAAAAGTTTGATTTGGGAATCCAATACTGAGGATTATACTCACTTTTCCTCTTCATCACCACCCTTGTCGGCGCCAATGAAGTCCATGATACGTTCCTCGGCCTGGTGGTGAGTAAGAGGAGCGGACTTTTCGATATCACGTGCCGTACGGTCAGCAGCGGCCAAACGGTCCCTGTATAGCGGGTGGCTGCGATTGATCGAAGTGGTGTACATGTTTTCGTCGTAGTCGGTTTTCACACCAAAAAGCTGTTCATTGGTAGCAAACTGGTCCCACGCACGGCCAGTGTTTCCCGACGACTCCAGACCACCATCAGTGGTAGAATTGTCATCAGGCTGCCAGCGTTGCAGAGTACGCTCCTGGAGACCACGGTTGTTAGAGATGGCAGTATCAGTGCGAAAAGACTGGCGATTGCCTAGAGGACAAAAAGGGGTTAGTAATGGGGTTTTATATATATATATATATATATACATGAAACATGGAGATGCGGTCGCAAAGGAGACAGGATAACGGCGACGAAGGAATTTGTTGGTGAAAGCGGAACGATAGGCAACAATGAATACACCATAGTATGTAGTGTGTATAATGTGCCAATGTTGTTATGATTTACAGAATATGTCCCATGTTGATATTATCATGCGATCTATGTGGATGGATGGATGGATGGATGTGTTTGCTTGTTGATTGTGGCAAGACTCACCATTCTGCGCGCGGGCAGAACCACGGGAGAAATCCGAGTCTTTCTTAGGGCCGGGCATTGTGACTGGATGACGGCGATTGGCGGGGAAGAAAGCTTATAGATGAATTGAGTCGGTCGATGATGATGGGATGTCGAGACACCGAACTAGGTTGGATGTGAAGTCGGAAGGGTGGAATGGGCCAAAAGCTCAATGAAGGCGTTGGCGGTCGGTCGGCAGGCGTGGCTCCAAATAGGCGATGAATACCGTAGTTTGACTTGTTGACTGAAGACACAAGGACTCTATCCCTTTCTCGGTCGGATGATGGACGAGGGGGGCGATTGACGCAAAAGGTTGTCGTTGTGTCGCCGTCCTGAGGAGCGTCGGGAGGGCCAAAGACAAGAGACAGATGGAGTTGACGAAGGAAGAAACCCAAATGCAATCACGAGCCACAGCCTGAGGAGAAGTCAATAGGCCGTTTGGGGTTGATGCGAAGGTGGTAGTTGCTTTTTTTAATGACCAACGGGTGGTTGTTATTTTATTTTTATTTTTATTTTTATTTTTTATTTTTATTTTTATTTTTTTCTTCAGGTGGAGGGGGCAACGTTTGGTTGGCGGAGCTGGCACGAGCTTCCTGCAGTATCGGTCTCTTTTTAATTGGGCTGACAGCTGTAAATTTTTTTATTTTCATGGTTGTGGGTTCGTTGACGAACAGAAGCACTTGCCTTGTCTGCAGGTGCAGTAGTGGATTTTGAGCTCCAGTAATAGAGTTGGCTGGGCTGGCCCTATTCAGTAGATTAGAAGGCTGGCGTGCTAGTTATGAAAATGGATGACGGGCTGAGGGACATGGAAAATCGCAGAAAAAGAGCTTCTTTGCTTGGAGATGGTAGTAAATATCAAAATAGGATTAGGCGACAGGTCTAGGAGTGACGTCGGGTCGGATGAGTGCCAAGAGAAAGAGAGCTAATCCCATGGCTATCTTGATTTAGTGGCCTACGACGACTACAAATGAAGAACAGCATGCATGATGTGATCCTGAGTGCAGCATCAATTATATCACTACACACATTGTTCCAGTGCCTGATGAGCCTTTGATAATGACCTTTCTAACTTGAAAATTTTTTTTTTTTTAATAATCTAGACAAGATATATAGCATCGGTTGACTACAACTGAAATTACAATCATATATAATTTGTGTAGCGTGCTCATGACTGCATTCTATCAAATCAAACACATTGCCTGAATATCTCAAACGCTGGCGTTTGGGGCTGAGTGTTTTGGGGAGTTTGCCGTAGGGGTTTCTCAAAGGCGACATAGGGGAAGTAGCCATAGAAAGTCCCGATTTATCACACTGTATAAACATCATCAACATTACAATTCCAAATCACACGGTCTTATAAAGATATATTAAGTCCTTAATAGCCGCATAGATAATATACATACACTTGGTCAGCTGTATCAACTATGACTTTGTCAATACTATATTAAACCCAGCACAGACTGCTACAATCTGATTCGGTCATTACTACCCCCTCACCCAACGCCATAGCTGGGAGTGATTCAGGTAGCATGTGACAGATTGATCATAGGAAATAGAAAGCCATGAAGAAATAGTATTTCCATCTGTTCTGGTCTATATTGCATTGCAGCCTAGACATACATACATTATCAAAGTATCAGCATTTTCGTTGCATGTGTATGCTGCTGTGCATATTTCAGTTTTGATGGTTACTTGACATGATGACTGTTTGACCAACCTCAGATTATCTCACCCAAATGTCAATTTTGTTCATCTGTCGATTGCTTGAAGCTGATGATATGCATCCTGCCTATGTAGCATACCGGCATACATTGCGGCACTGGAAGAGAATAGGCAAAGATTGGCAATTGATTGCAAGTTTGTAACGAAGTCTACTGGTATATTCACAAAAGTAAAACTGCTCCGAACTATAAGAACAGTTGATTGATAGTACACTGATTTTTAGGGCGTTATTATCCAGCGAATCAATAATCGAATTACACGCGCAGGCCCAGCTCCTCGGCGTAGGGGAGGGCGTGCAGGTCACCGACAGCAGCGACGGAAACCTTCTTATCAAGAAGAGCCTTGGCGACCTATAAACGAATTTTTTGTTAGTATGGCCGTATGATGAGGATGAATTTTGGTTATTGGGATAAACATACCTTGGAGACCTTGTCGATGTTGACAGCCTCTAGGGCCTTGACCTTGGTGGCGACATTGGGGGAGTTGAACAACAAGCCGGAGGCGGTGGTATACAGAGAGCCAGAAGAAGACTGGGTAGCATCCAGAGCGGAAAACTTGGCCTTGGCGACGGCCTTGGCCAGATCCTCAGTGGAGATCTTGCCAGCGGCAACCTCCTTCAAGATCTTAACGACCTCGGTGGCACCCTTGCTGACGTTGGCAGCAGAGCCGCTCAGAGTAATCGAGAGCAGACCAGCATCGGTGTAAGTGGCATTGGTGGTCGAAATGGAAAGACCCGGGTACTTGGCAGCGACCTTGCCCAGAGTAGTAAAGCCAGCAGTCCACTTGATGTTGGACTGGCCGCCGAGCAGGGTAGCCAGAACATCAGCCTCAGCAGCGGAGGCGGTAGGGAAGGCGATGACGATCGTGTTGCCGTGCGGATGGGCAATGCGCTGCTCACCACCAAAGTACTTGGTGGCAGCAGTGTTAGGAGTCAGAGCATTGGCGCTGGGAGCAGCGGCGACATCCTTGAAGAAGACCTCGGCCCATTTGTTGACGATGGGTTGCGAAGCACCGTCGGCGACAAAAGCAATGTTCGCCTTGTTGTAGACGGCGTCGGCGTAGGCGGCGACAGTGCCTTCGTTCAGGTAGGACTTGGTAGAAACAGCGGTGGGGTAAATGGGCGAGCCTAGACCGGTGTGGAAGGCAAGGGCGTAGGCAGCATCAAGAGCAGCGGCGGAAGCGCTGGGTGTGAGGGCACCCTGCTTATGGTGAATGACTTCCTCGACCTCTTCGTGGAACTCGTGGGCTACAAATAAAGTGGTTAGTTTTGTCTACACGGTTTGCTCGACTGACTGATGGAAAAATTTTGATAAAGTATATGTTCAAAGAATCCGCAAGTCCGGATTGACCTCCCTTCATCCTTCCGTTCATCCCGCAGCACCACCGGGACGTGATATTTAGAAAAGATGAAACAATTGGTATTCAATTCGGTTTGTAGATTCAAATTGGATTCGTTGAATAGCAATGACGGAATAGACATACTGGTATACTTAGTCTGAGAGACAACCTCAGCCAGAAGCTCGGTGAAGTAGGGGAGGTCCTCCCGCAGGAAGCTGGCCTCGAGAACAACAGCCTCACGGGTGTGGTAGGACTTCAATCGACCACCCAGCAACTCAGTCTCGCGGGTGATGCGCAAGGCAGATCTCTTGGCGGTGCTCTACATTGGCAACGGCCAGCAATTGGCCATGTATCAGTTTCCAATTCTTAGATATCGGTATGCAAACACGGGTAGGCGCGGCGCCGGTTCGGAAGGCTGTTGGCAGTACAAACCTTGAAAGCAAACTCCTCCAGACCAACGGTCAAGCCAGGCAGGGGCTGGTAACGAGTACCAGCCTTAGCAACGACGGCAATCTTGGAGGTAGGGCCCTGAAGATCGCGGGAAGCGACCTTGATACCCTCGCTGGTGTAAGTCTCAAAGGCACCGGAGGTCGAGAGCGCCCGGCGCTGCACAGCCTGCTGGGCGATGCGCGACGTCTGACGGGCCACCCGGGAGGAGATCATTGTTGATGTGTTTGATGTGTCGGGCAACGGACAGCAATCGGGAAGGGTCGGGTAGTGAGGTTCGGAGACGGAGGTCGGGTCGGCGTAGAGAGCGGACGATAGACTTGACAGGAAGAATTCCCTCGTGAACAATTAGTATGGGAAGCGAGATCACAAAGACAATGGCCGACAAATTAGCATGGTTCCGTATGATTTTCGGCCGCACCATCAAGCATTGACAAGTCATGTGACCTGGAATTGACAGCGTATCCAGTCAGCTTTCAGCGGAAACCAAATTTTTTTTTTTCCATCGCCTAGGTCCTTCCTTGCATGGTCCACTTTGTTTCTTCTGAACGGCCACGCAGCTGGCGAACGGAGATTGACAGTCCGGCGACATCAAGGTGGGGCAGGTATCTACCTTGAATGATTGTTTTTTTTGTTGTTTTTTTTTGGACAGAGAGCCACAGCGAGAGAATTTAGTGTATACTTTTACGCCTGCCATATTCTGACCAGGATAATTTGAAGTGGACTTCTGTCGCAAATAAATTTATTCTTGATTTTTTTTTTCTTCTTGATTTTTTATTATTCTTGGTTCCCGCAAATTCACCTCCGTCACCAACACCAGCACAATCTCCAACGCGACTTTGATTTCTCCGCCATCTGCGACCTGTCGCTCACGTCTTCTACTATCTTCCACCAACACTCCATGAGACCTAGATAGCACCGATCCCGTGCTAGAGATAGTAAGAGGATCTCTCGGGGCATTCCGACAACTCACTGCTCGCCGCCCATCTTCCTCGATCATCTTGACACATACCAAACCACAATCATTACATCACTGTTTATTTATACAAGAACCCCTTATTCGTCTTGTCAACATGACTGTGGTGAGCATACATAACCTACGGTTTTCAATTGCCGGATAAACATGTTCGGTTGCGACTCATGTTTGCTGACTTCATGCGGTTGTCGTAGACTAAGCACTCCGCCGAGCTTTGCACGTTGCTCGTACATGACGTATTTGGTGAACTACCCTCGGTATGACTCTCTGTACCGTATATACCCTATACGCATTCTCCTACAGTGCACATATCGTTTATGACCTACTGCTGTGCCCCCGATTCGCAAAACACTAACTATGTGGACACTGCAGCGCATTCTTTCCGGTCTGTTCAACAGGGGCCCCTCCACTGTTTCACAACTCGGCCAACTTACAGCCCTTAGTCCTCGTCACCTCCGCCATGGACTGGCTGTCCTCGTGCAGCAGAGTCTCGTTTATCACTATACCAATTCCACCACGAACCAAACCATCTACGAAGCCAACCCTGATACCGCTTATAACCTTATTCGTCTCGGCAAGATCATTGATCTAGTCGGCGCTCAATATGGTGCTGCCGAGCAGGAAATAGTTCAGACTTTGGCTGTTCTTGGACATGCTCAAGTTGCAGATCTAGCGCAAGCATTTACTGCCCGCAATGCCGCTTTCGCAGCCCGCGCTAAGGCCACTGAAACCATTAAAGATGATGTATTCGGTCTTGAGGCGGATATAGCCGACTATGCTGAAACCAACGGGAATACCAATGGTGATGCTAGCAAGGCCATTGATGGAGTGGCAACAAATAGCTCTGGGAGCACCGGCGAGGCCATTGCCGCTACTTCACAATCAAATGGCAGTGCCATCAAGGGTACTTGGCATCTTCATGAGGTGATATCTCAGATGATCCAGGCTGAGATACTCGATGTCATTGCGCCTGGTTCAATGCGCAAGCTTCATGACGTCTATGACGAGATTGAACAAAATTTCCAGCGCCGCCACATAGATTCCTCATCCAAGGTTCGTCATGATATGCACCTAGAAATGGTCAAGGAATTCAAAGAGGCCAGAGCTGCGACCAAACGCTTGAAAAGAGACCTCGACAATGGTGTAATATCTTCGAAAAGACGAAAACTTAACTTTAATGGAGATTCGGCTTCGGAGGACCACGAATTTGAGGGTCGCCAGCTTGCTTCAAACACTGTTGTACGCATCAACTACGAGAAGCTTTTGGTCGATCTCCGAAATGAACGTCTAGCGCGGTTCGCTGCCGATGTCATTGGTGAGACTACAGGACAGGTTTTTGGCGTTGTATTACGGCTACTCACCAAAGGTCTTTCACGCTGCCGTCTAGACCCGCGTGTAGATGCAGCCGCTGTGGCTGACGATGGTTTCTCTGGCCCACCGAAACAGGTCACGACGTTGGAGGTTCTAGATCAGCTTAATCCCTCTGTCAATGTCCACGTCGGTATTGGCAAAGCAGATAAGACCAAAATCGATAGAGAAGCAGCTGAAAGAGTCCGTCTCTCCGCAATTGATACTGAATACGAGGGGGAATCTGATGCTGAAAACAGCGGTCCATCATCTAGCAGACCTAGGGCATCGCAGCAGATGGTTCTTGACCTCGACTCTGATGATGAAGATGTCAACGACCAATCAGTACAAGTAAATGGGGTTGAGAAGGAGGTATCTTCTGGTGATGATCGGACAACGATGCTGCGCCAACATTTGTTGTTGCTTGCTGAGCACAAGTACAGATTTGTACGACATTGCGGTCATCAAGGTCGTGGGCAATGGACAGTAAACTTTGAATTTCTTTTGGACACCCTCCGGCAGGTTGAGCTCGACGCCATCATTTCGCAGTCTTTCGGTCGCCATGGTCTTCGGTTAACCCGAATTCTTCAGCACAAGGGTCGGCTTGACGAAAGGACTCTAGCCACACTTGCCTTGATGAAGAAGCAAGCTGTACAAAACAAGATTCTCGATCTACAGCAGGGCGGCTTTGTCGAAATTCAAGAGGTTCCCCGTGACAACAACCGCATGGCGAACCGCACAATGTTTTTCTGGTTTTGTGACCCGGTGTCAACGCGCAAGGCAGTTGTAGAGAACCTGCAAAAGATGATTTTGCGATCCCTGGAGCGGTTGGCGCACGAGCGGGCAGCGGAGAAGGACCTGCTTGAGTACATGAACCGCACGGATGTTCGGGGTAACGAGCAAGAGTCGACAGACGAGAATGTAATCAAGAGATATCAGAAGTTCCTAGACCTCCAGCATAAGCTCCTCGGAGAAGCTATGCGCCTAGATGATATGTCAGCACTCTTCAATGACTACTAAACTCTGACTAGGTGGAAAGGTCAGGACAAAAAAAGGAATTTATCTAATCATTTTGCATATACAGTCCAAGCTTGATGCTAAGTCCTCATATTGAAGATAGGCAAAGCTGGACATTATTCAAGTTTTTTTCAAATTCTCATCATACCACTCTTCTTTTCTTTCCTTTAGTCTAGTTAGCTTTATGCATCTCTAACACGCGGTTAATATGCAACTCATAATAAGAAATGCTGCCCTATCGTCGCTTCGCTGCACCTCGGACGCGAGCGATCGAATTCGGTGCATCTCCGCTTGACAGTTGCCAATGGACCGCTGTTCCCAAAGAGGAAATACAAAACCTCTAAAATGCAACCAAACTCAACTGCACCTCAGGCAGCCGCCTTTTTTTTTTTTTTTTTTCGATAGACCCACTTTGCAGGTGTTGATTGATTGGACCGATAAGAATGCTGGTCATGTTGATAATGGAGGGGTTACTTCCTAATTGAGGCAATTGGGTTTGTTTGCGCACACAAAAATTGTATATATTTTCGTAATTTCTTTTTATAAAAGTTTTAATAGTGATTTTTATTGGAGTAATTTTTGGTAGTATATCTGTGGAATATTAGCAGCAGATCTAAAATGTCGTATTGAGTTCTTTTGCCAATGAAAAAATGAAAAAAAATTGCCTGGGGATTTGCTCATACAGTCAAGCGGAAACCCCAGGCTTAAAGCCGTGTCTAGAACTAAAGCCGCGAAGAGAAATTGCGAGTCAAAGGAAGCCAATCCTGACTCGCCTGTGTTGAATCGATCAAATAATTATCGTTCGGTATTCGCCCGCCGTTATTTTCTCGTCGCCTCTTTTTCTGTTTGCTTGTCCTTGCGCCGGTTCCTTTGCATCTTTTTTGCTACTTGACATCTCGTTCTCTCTCTCTCTCTCCTTCTCGCTCCAGTTTTTCGTCGTTTTATTCGTTTGCGTTCCTTGGTTGTTCGTCTTTTTTTCCGTGATACCCATTCGTCGTTTTCAACACACTACCCGTCCTGATGTCTCCCGCCGCCGGTCCCTCCAAGGAGTCCAATGTTGCCCGTTTGTTGGGTTCCGGTAAGTTCATTGTCTTTTTTTTTTTTTTTTTCTGTCACTTGACCATCGGTTGAAATTCTGCATTGGCATATTTTCGAAACGAACTGCCGATCACATGCTATAGACACAGTCTGGCCTAGTCTCTGACAAGCTGTAGTGCGCTCATGCTAACTGATTCCTAGGCTCTGCCGGTATTGCTGAGCTGATGATGTTCCACCCTGTACGTACCTCTGGAAATTGCGATAATATACCGCAACGCTATTCCCGACCTCAATTTACCTTTTGCGCCCGTGGTCGGCGACTTGCGCCAACAACCAGTATCACATGCTAACTAGCATATCCAGGTCGACACCATCGCCAAGCGTCTCATGAGCAACCAGGGCAAGATTGTCAACGCTGCTGAGCTCAACAGGGTCATCTTCAAGGAGACGGCCACTGCCAGCGTCGGCACCAAGTTTTTCTCTCTGTTCCCCGGCCTGGGTTATGCCGCCGGTTACAAGGTATGACGCTATCATTTGTCTGACGCATCGGAGAATCGCACGTGACTAATAGCACTCGCTTTCATAACAGGTCCTCCAGCGTATCTACAAGTACGGCGGTCAGCCCATTGCTCGCGACTACCTTACCGTCAACTACGGCAAAGACTTCGAGGCCGCTTTCGGCAAGAAGACCGGCAAGGCCATTCTCCACTCGACTGCTGGCAGGTAAGGACGCTCAAGCTCCCGATTTTACTATTTCTATCGAGCTCCGGATCGCTAACAAACTCCTTTCCCCAGTTTGATCGGTATCGGTGAGATTGTTCTCCTGCCCCTCGACGTCCTCAAGATCAAGCGCCAGACGAACCCTGAGGCATTCCGTGGCCGTGGTGTCCTGGCCATTGTCAAGGATGAGGGTTTCAACCTGTACCGTGGCTGGGGCTGGACCGCTGCCCGTAACGCTCCCGGTTCTTTCGCTGTAAGTCAACTACAATATACTCCCTCTCGGCACATGCCATTCTTCTGTTCCCAATGCTAACCTTGGTCAAGCTATTCGGTGGTTCCGCTTTCACCAAGGAGTACGTCTTCGGCCTAAGCGATTATAACAAGGCCTCTTGGTTCCAAAACTTCATCGCCTCTATCGGTGGTGCCACCGCCTCTCTGGTTGTCTCCGCCCCTCTCGATGTCATCAAGACCCGCATCCAAAACCGCAACTTCGAGAACCCCGAAAGTGGTTTCAAGATTCTGGCCAACATGGCTCGCCACGAGGGTTTCGGCTCTTTCTTCAAGGGTCTGGTCCCCAAGCTGCTGATGACTGGTCCAAAGCTGGTCTTCTCCTTCTGGCTGGCGCAGACTCTGATTCCTGCGTTTGACCGGGTGCTGGCTAAATAATTGGGCGGCTATGGGTAATTGCTTTGCCTGATTGCGTCTGTACTCTAAGTCTTGTCCAGTTTCCTTTGGTTTGACTTTCTCAACTAGCGCCTTGTGGCGTTGTGTTGCGTCTTGGGTGTCTTGTTCATCTCTATCAGCCCTGTCAACGATTGGCCGGGTCTTGCTTATAGCTGCGTGAATGCGCAGGCGGGTCACGGATGGCTGCAATCGTTGAGGTTGGGTTGAGAGAATGGAAAATGCTTCTTGGTATTTATACATGCAGTCAAGCATACGAAAAAAAAAAATGAGGCGTTGGCTTTCTTTTTTTGTTTTGGTGTTTTTCTTTTTATTCTCTGGAGCTTTCAATCAGCCAGCCGTTGGTTGGACTGGAGTTCAGTGTGTTTTACTAGATATTCTCCCCTTTTATGATTTATAGTTCGTGATTTATTTAACCATTATGCCCAATGATATGATATTATTTGAGTGCAGTCATGCGCGGTAAAGAGTTGTCAGTTCATGATGTTATATTCTCAATGTTTAAGCTTGAATGGTAAGAAAATTTCAAACATCTGCATAGGGTTAATACCCTATACCAATACTGTCATTAAACGACAAATTCTGTCACAACTTTGTGCAAGTAATCCCTGGCGCCTTCATTTTTTAAATCTAGTCAAAAAAAAAAAAAAAAAAAAGAAGCGAGAAAACCTACATTTTTCTGAACATTAACTTTTGGCTCTCCGCAAATCCCTTTTCTGGGAGCTTGGCGCGTCGCCATAGCAACCTTACAGAAAAAAACAAATAAGCCGAGGGTTGAGATATCATGGAAACATAAGCAACTGCACCATTGGTGACACCCCTGCCGGCACATCAAGACAAGCCGAAAGCAACGGGCAACGAAGAGAGTAAGATAAAATATGAATTTTTTCGATCATGCGTATTATCAGCGGCAGGTGATTGTATTTTTTTTTCTTTTTCTTTTCTTTGCTGCATGTGAGGGGTCACAGTCCGGCCACAATGCATCCAAAACATGTCAGGTTCCAATGCTTGGATTCTACTATATTAGAGGTAACTTGCATAATGGACTTTGGTAAATATCCCACATGAAGGAAGAGGTTTGGGAGTCGACTAAGTTGCCAGTCAACCCAAGGAGGGTATCTGATGTGATGTTATTTCCCAAAAGCGATAACTCATCTCTATGATCGTCTCCAAGTGTGGTTGTGTCGTCGCATAAGTGATTAACAACCATTGTCCAAGAAGGAGAATTGTTGTTGGATTGTGTACATTTGGTAGGTACCCAGTTTGGCTGACAAACATCGTCTGTTTTTGGTTGTTGCCGTATCGATTTCTGCGCTGCCTTCTTCCATTTTGTGACTTCCAATCAGAGTAACCCTATATCTTTAGACAGGAAGCCTTGCACCCTAACGATTTCTTTTTTGAAACATTTTCTTGTCCAATTTTCCTCTTCTACATCAACATCAACACACCGTCCATCATCATCCATCATCATCCATCATCATCCATCACCATCCACTTTCTACCACTCTTATTTCGCATCACCATAATCCATCTCTATGATAACCTGGCTACTGGCTTATACAGACTACAATCCCGTTTTGTTTTTTTACAAGTGGATCAACCTCTATCAAAAATCCCAGAATTTCCCTCCCGTTGTAGGGTTGACCCCAGTGCTCTCTCTTTCATATTACCGCCCTTGTATACTGATATAGCAATTTGGATTTGTTTACTTTCTTCATTGCTTTGCGACAGACCCTTATACTATTAGGCTAGCTAACAGGAAACTTTGTCGACGAAATCGAAGCCTCGAGTTGTTACTTGAACTAGTTGGTTCACTCCGTCAACTGAGCTCTAACCTGGCATCCTACTTTGACGAACGATCGATCCCTTTCCGAGCAGCACCTCTCTTCGAAGACCCTTATACCAACGACTTTTTTTTTTCTTTTTTTTTTCTTTTTTTTTCGGAACAAAACTTCACGATACGGACGACATCGACTTGGAAATGCCATCTATAGATAGAGATGTTGGCCCTTTCCTGGGCGCTTTGCGACATAAAGCATCTGGTTCTTCGGAGTCCGGTCGAGCATTGGTTCCCATGTATGTTAGATCAACAATCCTTGCTAAACACCACCCCAGTCCAAGCATGGACTTTGTTATGGTGGCACTAGACAGACAGCAAAGGACTGAGCTTGTCAGGGCTCACCAGCTGCAGATCACTCACTCTGTTTCTTGCGGAGTTGGCCTAAGCTTGCCTTCTTCGAGCCAGTCCTGTCCGTTGGCTGTCCATGCCACCACATGTATCTGGCCGATCCTGACATTCCAAGCCCATATTCATATTATACCTGTTTTCCTCCTCCCCCATTCACCCCCAAGCTCCTGATCTGTTTCGTCAACCACACTCGGCACCCATCGTGTTCCGCATACCACAGACTGCAGAATTCCGTACCAAACGACTCGCTAACCATATACCTCCTTTTGCCCTTACATACACAGGTGGGATAGTTCCGACCCCGAACGAGCACCTCCACCTTTACCTCTCAATCCCCGGTCTCCCGGAATGAATCCTCGATCTAGCATTTCGAGCGCGATACAGTCCGCTCATCTTGCACTGACCGAGAAGGCCCGCGAATCTAGCATGCCCGCTCCGTCGCCTCTCTCCCGGCGGGCTGACATGCCCGAAAACCAATACCCTCCTGGCGCGCGCCCGCTGCCAATCCCAGGGCAACAAGGCTCTCACCGCCGCTTGCAATCACTTCAACCGAGTGTGCGTGATCGCAGCATGTTTCTTGAGGGTATGCCGCCATCAAAGTCACCTGAAAAGAACGCCAATACCCTCCGTCCTGTTACTCCTATCACCAACCACAACGACACATCCATGGGCTCTCCAGGGAAAGACCATCATTACCCCGTACCGGGCCCCAGTCTGACCCCCATCATCCGCCCCGTGGCGCGACGAACCCACCAGAGTATCCTGGGAGAGAATACACCGCCCCAGTCCGCTACCATGATGGCCCTGAACAACATGCCCGCCCCGCGTGACCACGATACCTCCCAGTTACCGCCAAGTATGGACGATGCATCCACTTCAGAATCCTTACATGCGGACACTACGATACCTGACAACCACGACATGGGGGACATTAGCAGAATGTCATCTGCCCCCACGCTTTCCGCTCCAGCGTCAGTAGTACCGGAACAAAATACACCAAGGGCTCGGCCCGTCGAACGAGCGCGCGTCAATAGTGATGCCGATGTGTTCTCAGGCGAGTCTAACCGAGGATTTGCCTTTACTGAGTTGGGACAGCAAATTTTGAACCTTACAAAGATTGCGTCGGCACTACAAAAAGACATGGCGGCATTGACCCGGCGAAGTCGAGACAATGCCGCGGATTTATTAAGTTTGAAGCAAGCTACCAATGCGCGTGATGAGGATATCCGCAAGGGCTTGCGAAACCTCATTGAAAATGTTGACGAAGTACGTCGTGCTGGCCATAGTACCAAGGATGCACTTGCCGGAGCCAGTGGTCTTCTAGATTCCCGCTCCTTTGCTGGGCAATCACCACCAAGCACTAAGGACGGCATCCGGGCTTTTACCTTGCCTCGCATTCCCACTCCCAATAGCTTTGCGGCTTCATTAGATCGCGAATCTATCAGCACCCCGTCTCTCTATGGGGGCCAAGAATCACATGTCGTCACACTGCTTGAGCGCATTGTGCGTGAGATGGGCACCAAGGAAGGTTTCGACATGGTTCTTGGTCGGCTCGCTGAGATTGCTGATAAGGTGCAAGGCATGCCCTCGTCACACAAGATCAACGAGTTGCTGGACCAATTACGCATGTCAAGGTCTGATCACAGCCTACGTCCCATGAAGCCTGCTAGCGAATCTGGTAGTGTCAGATCTCGTGTCATGAGCTTTGAGGGTGGTAGCAACGGTCACTCGATTGCTGTAGTGAATCAACCAGATCCACTCGGCATTTTTAATGATCCGAGCTCGGCTTCAGCCGCCAGACCAGTCTCAGTCGGGACTAGCTCTGTTGTAACAGATGATGTGCTCAAGGTGATACACTCGGTCAAAGATAGCGTTGCGCAAGGTGGCGGTCTTACTGCTGAAGTCAAGGCGCTAGTTCGCGAGCTCCGTGGTGAAATCTTGGGCATGGGTCGTGAACTTGGCCGTCGCCTTGAGGAGTTGGAGGCCAGGGATCTCAACGCAACAGACCCGGATGCCTACGCTCGTGAGACGGCGCGCATTATCCAGGAAAGCATGGATGACCTCAAGGCCCAGATGGATGGTGTTGTTCGGGGACACCACCGCCCCAGTTCTTCCCTTTCCCAGGACGGCCCTGTTGACTACCAAGAAATCTACAATGCTATGCGTACTGCGTTAAAGGACAATGCAAAGGCATCGCCAAGTCTGAGCCAACAGGACGTCATCATGGCTGTGAAGGACGCTTGGGAAACCTACAAGCCTGAAATAGAAGTTCAGCAATATGGTCTTGAACGTGATGAAATTCTCGCTGTCCTTAAAGAAGGCCTCCAGGGCCAGGGCGGCGAGAACTCTGTCGGTGGAATCACCCAAGCCGAAGTCTACCAGGCTGTCATTGATGGTCTCCAACACTACAACCCTCCCCGTCTGGAGTCCGCTGTGTCCTTGTCGCGAGATGAGATTTTGGATGCCGTACGGGAATGTCTCGAAGAATTTGAGTTTCCTGTTGCTCCTGGTGCCCCTAGCTTGGGAGGCAACGACATGACTCGCGAGGAAATTTCTCATGCCGTTCGCGAAGGTCTTCGTGATATCAACCTACCTTCAAGCTCAACCGTTGTATCTGCTCCTCCGGATTCATTGAACAACGACGAGATGATGGACAAGCTTTCCGAGATCATCACCATGCTTCGATCCGAGTTTTCGGCGGTTTCTCTTGAGGCTAAGCAAAACGTTGCCGCTAATGGCCGTGACACAGAGGCAATCATTGACTCTACTCGTAGCGGTTTAGACAAACTGCGTTATGATATTGAGTCTTACATTGAGCGCCTCAGCATCTCGGTGGCTACTTCAAGCGGGGACCACTCTAGTGAATCCGCTGGCGGAGCTGACTCGTCTCCGGCGATTAACAGTCTGGCCCGGTCACTTGACAACTTCCGCGATGAAGTCAACCGCATGCTTCATACCCAGACCGAGTCTCTACGCGACACTGTCAACATGTCTCTTGTTCCTGCCTCGGTTGCGGCCCCTGCTGTTGCAGGCGGTTCCAAAGAGGTTCTTGAGGCTGTTCGTGATGGCATTGATGGTATCCGAGCCGAGCTTCGTCGTCCTCTTCCTGGCACCACAGAGATTCTTGATGCTCTTCACGAAGGTCTCAGCGATCTTCACCTCAACATTGACCGTATGCGCAACAAGCCGGCCGACCTCACTGCTAACGATGAGATTCTCGATGCTCTCAACAAAGGTCTGAATTTGGTTCGGGTTGAGATTACGGATTTGCGCCACATGAGTAACCGGGCTATGGTTTCCGCTGCACGTAGTGTCCACTCTGAATCTGGCGACGCTCCCAAAAGTGATGAACTGCGCCACCTCGAGTATCTCGTCTCTCAGCTCCATGATCGCCTCGACAAAATCCCTTCGCGGGGCTCCGGTGTCCCAATTCCCGATGGTATGGCCCGTTCGGATGATATTCGGCATCTGGAGTTACTCATGGGTGAACTCCGTACCAAGGTTGACGAGTTGACCGAAGCGACCATCAACGCCCCGGTTCCTGATCCGCAAGAGATTCCCCTTCCTGATGAAGGAGTTCGCCAGGAGGATATCCAGAACCTGGAGTTCATGGTGTCGCAACTTCATGAGAAGCTGGAACAACTTGGGCAGAGTCAAGGTGTTGACCTCCCTGTTCTCAGCCGCCAGCCGCATGATGTACCTCTTCCATCCGACGATGGAGTCAAGGTTGAGGATATCAAGAATCTGGAGCATTTGATCACTAAGCTTCACGACAAGGTAGAGTCTGCTCCTGCTGCTGCTCCAACCGCCCCGGAGGCCCCATCTGGTGTCTCATCTGATGATGTCTCTCGCATCATTGCGACAATGGACACCCTAAAGGAGACGGTTGAGGCTTTGGCGGCGCGCTCTGAGTCTGTACCTGAGACTAAGAACGAGAATGTTGAGCCTACTGTGACAACTCCTGGTGTCACTCGTGATGATTTTGAAGCTGTCGAGACTATTTTGCGCAACACCAAAGCTAGCATCGACGACCTTGTTTCTAGTGATCATACTGTGCGCAAGGAACATGTTGACCACCTCGAAATGCTTCTCCTTGAGACTCGACAGTCTCTCTCGGCTGTTACCACGCAACTAGAGTCTGTCTGCCGCCGCGACGATGTGTACACTCTTCAGGCTCTCATCAGCCAGATGGCGGCTCGTCACGATCAGGCCATCTCTGCTAACAATGGTACTGCGGCTGCTAATGTTAAAGGTGCTCCTGCAACTGCTGCTGAGGTCACTACCTTCCCCATGCCCCAGTTCCCCATGGGCCAGTCTGCGTCTGGTGAGGACATCGCCAATCTGAGCAACAGCCTTAAGACTAGCATGAGTGTGCTCGCCGAGTCCCACTCTATGTCGGTGGTGAACCGGCAGACTGAGATGGCCACGATGGCCAAGAACTTTGCCGATGTGAAGACGTTGGTCGAAGAGTTTCGGGATGTTATGGCTGTCAAACTCGAAGATGGTTTCACTGTGGTTGACAGTATCAATGCAGCATTGGAGACTGTTGTTGGCATCTCGACTAAGAACCAAGGTGTCGTTGACGTCCTGAAGGAGTTTGTTGAGTCTGCCAAGACTGAATTTGAGGAGACCCGGGCCTCGGTGGTTGGGGCCAAGTTGGACTCTGAAGAAAAGATGCAGGCTGCTACGGACTCTCTTCTCGTCAAGCTCGACCTTTTGAGTGAGACTCTTGGTTCTGCCGACGACTCCGAGCACTCAGTTTCGGCTCAGCTTGCTGCTGTTCTTACTCGCAATGATGAAGATCGTACCGAGGCCACTACCAGACATACGGAGTTGACTGTGGCCATTGCTGGTATCAAGGAGCCTATTGCTGAACTACAGCCTATTATCGCGGTGGCGATGAAGGAGGTTCTCGACAAGGTTGCTGAGCACTTTGAGCATTCACAGGAGACTGCCAAGACTGCTCAGGCGCGTATCGATGAGATTTACAACAAACCCGACCTCGTTTTCCCCGATCCGTATGATGACACTGCCCTACAAGCCAAGATGGAGAGCATTGCTGCTTCAGAGGCGGATGCTTTATCCAAGCTTACGGCACTTGTCGATGAGGAGAATGGTGCGCTTACGAAGCTCGCGGCTGTCCAAGAACACGGTTCTGAGACTCACAAGCGCCTTGATGTTGTGACAGTTCAAGGCGAAGAGCTTCGGGAGCAGGTTGGAAAGACGGTTACGGATGTCGGCGAGATCAAGACAACTGTTGCTACGATCTCGGACAAGGGTCTGATATTACAGGACAAGCTGGAGCAGGTCGGCGCGGGCCTTCATGAGAAGCTCGAGGCGCTGACGAAGCTAGACCGTCTCGAGGATTTGGAGACGGGCGTCTCGGAGAAGCTCGCTGGCCTAGAAATAGTTTTAGGTCAAAAGTTTGGCGGTATGGATACGACTCTTGCTGAGAAGCTAGCAGCCATGGAGGTTGCTGCTGGCGAGCGCACCGCCGAGGTTGGCAAGACAGTTACTGACAAGCTTGGAGAGATGTCAACTACTCTGGAGACTGGTGTTGCCGGCAAGTTTGACTATGTGGCTGAAAAGATAACGGGTGTTGATGGCAAGATGACCAGCCTGGAGACTACTCTTATCGACAAAGTTACTGCTATTGATACTTCGGTCACGGAGAACTTCGCCACCATGCACTCCACTGTGACGGAGAGCTTCACCAAGGCTGATACGGCGCTGTCGGAGAACTTTGCCACCCTTAACTCACAGGTTTCGGACAAATTTACTAGCATCGAAACCTCGCTGGCGACTGTCACTGTGGTCAATGAAGCTGTTACTGGTGTTTCGGAGAAGCTGACGGGTGTCGATGGCAAACTTGACACTGTCAACACTAGTCTGACGGAGAAACTGACTGGCCTTGAGGCTTCTATGACGGAGCAGTTTGCAACTCTTGACAAGCAGCTTGATGACAAGCTCAGCGGCTTCGACTCTGGACTCACCGAGAAGCTTGTTGGCATGGATGACTCGTTGGCCGGCAAAATCGCAGTCGTTGGCACGGATGTCTCGAGCAAGATTGACAAGCTTGTGGAGAGTGATGTAGCTACTACTGCCCACCTCACTACTCTTGTAACTCACTCAGAGAGCACCAAGGAATCGCTTGCCAAGCTTGAGACCCTCGATCAAGTTCACCAGCAAGTCATGAAGACGGCGGCCGATATCTCGAGCTTCTTGGCTACCCAGACTAAGAAGATGACGGAGGAGACGGAGAATGCACAAAGGAATCTTTCAGAGGCTACAGTGTCACTTGCCCAGCGCACATCCGAAAAGGAGGCTGTCATAGCTAGCATCGCGGCTTTGCGTGAGGAAGAGGTTCGTCTTCGCGAATCGGTCATCACCCTTCGTACTGACCAGGAGCTCATGTCACGTCAACGCACCAAGCTGGCCGCCGATGTCTCTTCTCTCGAGACTGCTCTCAGTCTACGTCGTGAGGAGCTCCGGGAGATGGAAGAGCGGGCTGAGGGTCTTGAGCGTCGCATCATGGAGGGTGTCATGAACCACTCTCGTGTTCTTCTCATGGCCAAGAGCAGCCGTGCGGCGGCTAAGGGCTCGCATCAAGACGCCATGAACCGTAAACGCGTTAAGACCGCGAAGACTGGCAATGCTGATTCTTCACAACTACTTGGAGATGCCCCTCCTCCACCCTCTGGAGCTGCTCCTACTCCTGCTGTGAGCCTTGCACTTTCTGCTCGCCGTCGTCTCGGCCCGCCCTTGGCGTCCAAGAACGGTGAAACATCCTCACGCCGCATCGCTTCCCTAAGTCAAATTTCGGGCTCGACTCCGGCGGGAGGTATGAAGCGCAGCAACAGTGTGCGCACTGGTGGCAAGGGAAGTCGGAAGTCTAGTTGGGGTGGTACTCTCGGCGGTGGTAAACAGGTTGCTAACGATGGCGCTGCTTCGTCGGCTGATAAGGCCAAGTCGGCGGCTGCTGCAGCTGCGGCCGGAGCTGCCACTGCTGCTGAGGAGGAGAGTGAGGAAGAAGAAGAAGACGAAGAAGACGAAGAAGACGAAGAAGAGGAGGAGGAGGAGGAAGAAGAAGAGGAAGAGGGAGAGACGGATGACGAGGATGACCATGAGGTCAATTCGACTATTGTTAAGAAGGACGACATTGGCGTTGAAGAAGAGGATGAAGAAGAGGAAGAGGAGGAGGAGGAGGAGTCTGAAGATGGCGTCGAGGTTGAAGATGAAGCTGATGAAGTCTCTGATAGTAACGAGGAGTTTGAGGAAGCTGAGGAGGGGATTGACGACGATGAAGAGGAAGATGACGATGAGCCTATTGAAGTCTCTATGGTCTCTGATCCAGATGATGACGATGTTGAAGTTTCCAAGCGGTGAAGCTTGTTGTAAACCACCCAAGTCCGGATTAAACCGGAGGAGTTTTGGTTTTGGTTTTTAAATGTTAATGAGGGATGAGAATTGGGATTTTCATTCTGTTGGTTTTGCTTTCTTAGTCTTGTATCGTTTTTTTCCTTCTTTACTGTATTGGTTATACGTCACGACTTGCTGTTTCTTTCATTATCACGATGTATCGTTTTGTTGTGTGATTATAAAATATATGCGGTATTGCTTCATATAAATTCTGGTATTTGTGAATGATAATATACACTGTGAACTTCTAAGCTCCTACATCATCTCTGTGATACTCATACAATAAACAAACAACTTCATCCATTTCCTTCCTACTCTACTCCTTTTTCACCACTTGAGACTTGGGCCCATTAATCCTCTCCATGCCCCCCATCCACGGTCTCAAAACCTCCGGCACCACCACCGTCCTCGTCTTTTTATCCCAATGTGTCTCCAAAATCGCTGCAAGAACCCTCGGCACCGCCAACGCCGTCCCATTAACCGTCCACGGGAACCCCATTGACCCATCCTTCTGCCGCAATCTCGTCTCCAATCTCCTCGCCTGATAATCCGTGCAGATACTCGCCGAACTCAATTCACCCCATCCGCCATCTGTCTTTGGCAATGCCTTGCGCGAGGGAAAGAGAGCTTCAATATCTATCTTCCGATGCGCAGAAGCCCCCAGATCCGACACTGGCATCTCAAGGACCCGGCAGCGAAGGCCAAGGGAGCCGAGGATTTCGCTTTGCATGTCAATCATCTCGTCAAAGACTTGAGTCGTATTCTCCATCTCCGCATGCGTCCACGCAAACAACTCCACCTTTGTAAATTCATGCACCCGATACAACCCCTTTGTATCCGCCCCTCGTCCTCCCGCCTCCGCCCGGAAACACCTCGATACCGCCGCCCTCTTCACCGGCAGACTATCCAACTCCATCACCTGTCCCGCCATCGTCCCCGCAATCGGAATCTCCGCCGTCCCCGCCAATACATGCTGCGGCGACCGGTTCTCATCAGGCTGCTCTAGCGCATACACTTGTTGTTCATCGTTCTTATCACGCGGTTGGAAGCCACAGGCGGCTCCAATGTAGCCATAGACCATGGAGGGAGCGGACATCGGGGTCCATCTGAAAGATTTGGCAACAGCGAGTGCATATTGGATGAGGGCTTGCTCGAGTTGGACGCCGGCGCCGAGGAGGAAGTAGAAGCCCCAGCCAGAGGTGTGCGCGGCGCTGGCGAAGTCGAGAATACCGAGTTCGTTGCCAATGTCTACGTGGGACATAGTCTTAGTAGCTAATGGGTCTGGGCCGTCTTTGGGGGCTTCATTAATATATGTGAGGACCGTATGCTGGCCAATAGGCGTTAAATCACTAGTAGAGTTCGGAATCAAAGCCGCCAAATGTTCAATTTCCCTCTCAATGATCTTCTCCCGCTCCAAGTTATCCGCCAACACATTCTTCGCCCCCTTCGCCGCCGCAAACAACGCCGGGTGTGTCTCATCCGTCGCCTTCACGTTCTCCGCATCCTCCTTCCCCGCCAAGGCCGCCGCCTCCCGAAGCTCCGCATTCGCCGTCTTAATCGCAGCCGTCGCCTGCAACAAATGTCTCCGAAGTCTACTCTGTTGCGATCGTACATCCTGTCGGGCGTGCGTAAGGAAGACGATACGGGCGGGGTATTGGCCGGCGGCGGAATAGTTGCGAAGGAGACAATTGGCAGATAAGTCTTTGACATTGGCGCGGATGGCTTGTATGTCAATGATGGGTTTGAGGGGACTGTGACGTTTAACATTGGCGGGGTTCTTGAGGTCGGCGCGGGCCTTTTTGACGAGGGCATCGATGGAGGGGTATTTGTGGGTGACAGAACGGGAGGTGGAGACGGAGAGGAGAGGGAGGCGGGGGCGCCTAAGAGGCGCGGCAAAGCGATGGCCGGCCATTTTGTATCTGAAAGTTTAATGTAATGCGAGTGGATGCAGTAAGAAGACGAGGTTGAGTCGTTACAAGCGGGTGGTGGCACAAAAAATTGAAACTTGCATGGCATATTCTACGGCACACTTTATAAGTGGAGTTGTGTTGCTTAGTCAGCATCATCACATACCACAATTATTATATAAACGACAACGGCCTCAATCTCAGAATATGGAAAATATGATAGAAACTGGTAGCATATTGTATTCTAGCTCTTGATGTCGTAAACCCTATCTATCGCCAAATTTTTGAAGTCACTCTTTCTCTCAACTCCCTTCTCTAAGACATTTCTATATCCGATTCCATCTTGACATCCTTCTCCTCCTCCTCACTCTCTTCATCACTCTCACTCCACTCCGATCCCTCACTGCTCGTAGTATCAGCAGGATCCTCCCGCGTCACGTCCGGCTCCACATCCCCTGCCTTCTTTCCCTTCCACACCTTCTTCTTCGCCTCCCTCTCCTCATCCCTCCGTCTCTTCACCTCCAACAGCGCCTCCCGATCAAACGGCATAACCCACTCCACCGGCGGCATCTCCGTCTTCTTAAATACATAAATACTCGGATGCTCGAAAATTACCGATCCCCGCAGATTCTCCCCAACATGCTCCGTCGCATCCAAGGGCCGGAGACCAACCTTTGAGTCCGCCGACGGCAACGGTTGCCTCAAGAAGAAAGCAAACCGCCCTCCCAACTCCTCCAACGTCATCCCCGCAACCCCCAGCCCCGCTGACGCACCACCCATCTGTACATGCGCCATCACATCATCCTCTTCCTTCCCCTGCCTACTACCCCCCCCCGTCTTCTTCGCCGCCTGTCGCGTGGGATCCAGTTGTCTCATCGCCGCCGCAAAGCCCTGGATAACCGGGCAATCATCCATAGTCTTGGTTTCGAGTCTGACAGCAGTAGGCACCAACTTCTCCTTGGGATCTACCTCCTGCTGCGGAAGCGTCCAGTCGCCAGGAAAAGCCGAGGGCATGGCCAGCCACTCAACCTGCCACTCAATACGTCTCCGCGCCTTGGTGAACCGCGTACCAGCCGTCTTCGCCTTGTTCAGCCCAGACGGTGCCCGGAACAACTGAATATCAAAGTCCGCCAACCGATGTCTCATCCCCTCGTCCGCCATCCTCTTCAAATTCCCCCCCTTAACATGCGGTCTCGTCGCCACAAACTTCTGCCCGCGGCGGTCCATCACGTGCTCGACCATCACGGGGTAAAGCTCCGAACGGGAAATCAGCCCGCGCTCTTCGAGCTCCTTTTCAGAAGCTTCGCGGGCTCGGTCGAGAGAGTAGAGAAAGTTGTAGTCGTGGTCGATGCCGGCGGCGGTGCGTAATTTGTTGGGGGGGACGTAGGCGGTTTGCGAACGGTGGCCGGAGCACTCGGTCCATTTTTTATGCTTTTCAACACAGGGAAGAGAGCAGGTAGAGACAGAGCAGCCCGGGCACTTGTACTTGGGAGCCGAGACGTGGCAGATTGAGCACAGCGAGGTAAGAATGGGGTCTGACATGATGGACGATCGGAATCGTGGCGGTTAGACGTTGATGAGCGATGTCGTATTGTTGGGATAATTGCTAACGTCGAATTGATAAACTCGGGCTGAATCACGACATGGAAGGTTGTGAAAGTTTGTGAAGGCCTAAAATGCTGTACACGATGATGTTAGAAAACAAATAAAATGTCAACAATGAATATACAGTTCCATCAATCCAATATCTTCAAAAAGAAAGAGTTTTCACACACAATCGAAGCCTGCAAATGCGGAGTTCCAAACTTTGTAGTTTTTTTGTTTTTTTAGGCAGCTACCCTTTTATATGTTTTTGTTTACTACTGCAGTCCCTGTCTCTAGAAGCTACCAAAAAAAAACAACAGTAAACACTAATTAGCAACTGTCATTTATAGCCCTTTGCAGGCCACCACAAAGAAAGAAAAAGAAAAAAAGAAAAAAAGAAAAAAAGAAAAAAAGAAAAAAAGAAAAAAAGAAAAAAAAGAAAAAAAAGGCATTAAAAAGGCATTAAAAAGTTAGTAGTTGCAGGATGAAGAAGGAACTCTAATCTAATCGAAGGCGGTGACGCAAGTCTCCACATTTGATATGCTCTACAGTAGATCAGCAGTCACACATCACGACATGGCAATGAGAAAGGGGTACCCAACACAATCATTCTTCAAACTACGAAATGGTCTCCAAATCCAAAGCATATCTATCTCTCTATGAACTCATCGCAATACATGAAAACCATCACACGTAAAGCAATAATTAAATAAATGTTGGAAGAAAAAAGGAAAAAATTTGTCAAAATAAGAACAAATAGAAAAAAAAAACTATCAAATACGCCTCGACATAGGAAAACGTTTTTACCCAGAAAAAAAGAAAATCAAGATCCCACAAACAAAATAGAAAAGAAATTCGACAACGCATCCACGGCTAACAAGACACCCCCCCTCGTGCCATGCTATACATCAACTACCAAACATGAAAGCCAATCATATCACGCCCATCTATCCATGTATGTATATATATATCTACAAGAGACATTGAAAGACCTAACACGTGATACACATCCACACCCCAAGACGAAAAAAAAAAGAAAAAAGAAAAAGGGGAAATAGGGAATATGAGAATGAAACGATGGAAATACACAAAACTAAACAAGGCAAGTTGCAAAAACACAGCAAGAGAAGTGGTATAGACAAAAGAGAGAAGTGAAGAGAGAAAAGGGGACAAAAAAAATGAACAAGGGACAGCATGGCATGCAAAGCTCATATCGCCACATGGCATGACCACGTGGCGAGTGTGTTCAGGAAAAGGGGAAGCGCTGACGGCTATAACACAAGCTGCAAACACAAAACGTATGATAATAGAGAGAGTGTTCATGTGTGGGTGTGGGTGTGTGTGTGTGTGTGTATAGGCCGTGGACAATTTCGCAACGCCTTCTAAAACATCAAGACACAAGAAAAGGAAATACATGACAAAGAGAACCCCAAAAGTGACGCAGACACAGAAAACCGCAGATACGGAAAATAAAATCAGGAAAAAAAAAAAAAAAAACGCTTTAGCTTTCATGAGCTCCAAACAATTCAAATGGGATGGATTGATTTAGTGGCCCATCTTGACTTTGGGGCCCAGAGCGCTAATACGCGCACCAGACGCTCTGTGCAGCAGAGTCTGGGCGGCGTGCTTGCCAACAATCTGCTCAGTCTGCATGTAGTCATTCTCGCTCCGATTCTCAGGAAGCTCCTCATCATCTTCGAGGATCTTGGTGGGGATGTCATCCCGCAAAAGGTATTGCTGCGAGCTGCGCTCGGGGGTTGTCGCCGATGACATAAAAGACATGGCAGTGCTACTGCGGTTGGGAATCAGGTCAGGAGTCGGCGGGATGCTCGACGCACGGCCCGAGGGCTGCAAAAGACTCTCATCACCAGTCTCCGAAGTGACAGCAGAGTGGTTGCCGTCCTCGCTAGCCGCAGCCGAAAGGCCACTAACCCGGCGCGGGTGGTGCGAGTGCGAAGAATGGGAATGGTGAGAGTGGTGAGAATGACGCGAGTGAGAGCGAAGACGCTCCTGCTCAGCAATCTCCGCATCTTGGGCCAGCTGAAGACCCTCGACAGCCGCCTGGCACTGCTCGGCAATGTTGCGGATGATGTGCGCAATGGCATCGGTCTTATCCTTGAGGTGACGATCAGCGACATCAATAAAGCTCGACGCCGAGTAACGCTTTCCATTCATGCTATTCATAGAGGTAGCGCTGTCAACACTGGTCGGCGAGGACAAGTTGCTTGAAACAGGCGAGGCAGCCATCTCGGCATTCTCATCCTCTTCGTAGCCAGCCTCGAGCTCCTGGAGCAGCTCATCGGGGCGAGTGAGTGTCTCCACAATATGATCCATGTGATGACGCTGTCCAGAGATCAGACTACGCAGGTGTAGAACAACCCGCCGAGCCTCATCACGCTGGCGACCAATTGTGATGTTTGTGTGTTGAAGAGCCGCCAGCTCCTTCTTATTCCGCTTGCGCTCACGCTCGAGCTCCTCAGCAATCTCCTGCTGGAGGACAAGAGCCTCGAGAGCATCATCACGTTGCTTCTCGGTACCAGCAAGGCGAACAGACATGCGGGAGTTGTCGTCCTTTTGCTGATCCAGGAGACTCGCGAGACGGCGGTTCTCTCGCTTGTGACCCTCGATCTTAACCTTCAGGTCCTGCGTCTCCTTGGTCAGCGTTTCCGCAAAGGCTTGGAACTTGAGGAATTGTTGTTTCCAACTCTCAAGCTCCTCAACCAAGTAGTTGTTACGCTTGGTAACCTTGCTCAGCTCCGTATCCATACGACCCTTGAGGTTGATAAAGTCCTGCCACGCCTCCAGAGCGTCACGGGAGTATTGGTTTCTCTCGCGGACGATCTCGTTAAGGTGGCGCATGGAGACCTTAGTCATAAGGGGCTTCTTGACAGTGCCACCAAAGACAGCCTTGATGCCAGAATTGCGGCCCATCTTTTCACAAACATGGTCCATGACAGACATGATGGCATCCTGGTTCCACCACTCAGGATCCTGGATTGACTCGACCTCGCCACGCATGACAATAATCTGGCCAGCAGGAACAAGTTTGCCACCACCGTAGGCGGAGCGTAGGTGTGAAGGAACGCCAGAGGGTGTGACATCACCGTTGAGCGATTCTGTCAAGCGGTTAACAAATTTGTTGCGCTGACCTGGAGTCAAAGCAGTTGGGGGGCTAGATGTCAGAACAAAGTTACGGTCAAGGTCAACAACCAACGCATCAGTGGGCGCAGTGAAGAGCGAACGGCACTCGGCAGTGATACCAAGAATGTACGGGCCAGGCTCCTGAACCAGATCCTTGGCGTGGCGGGCGTGTACCACGGGCACATACAAACCACTCCATTCGTAAACACGAACGCAGAAACGGATAGTTTCGGCCGCAATCGTCAGCATCGCAGGGTAATGCGATACGAAGATGATACGACGAGTAGGTGAAACGGCAGCCTCAATCACGCCGACAATGTTGGGAATAGACAGACAGGAAAACAATGGCCACATGGCAAAGTTCTGGAATCCCGTGGGCGAAGACGGGAACTGGTAGCACAAAGCATAATCCTTCATGTCGATGCGCACAAGATCATTCAAGCGCGGCGCAGGAAAACTCAAAATCCGAGATACCTCCTCGGCGTGGAACAGGTTGGTGGCCTTATTCCAGTGAATCCACATGCCACGAAGGTAATCGCCCAAAAGGTTGTACAGAGGATACCGCGACAAAAATGACAGGCAGTAGGGAATCCAGTAAATCTCATTGGGGTCATCGAAATAGTCAGTCTCAGTGCGTTTACGCAAATCACGAATAGTCTCGGCACGTTTCTCATCAGCGCGGGACCATACTCTCAAGGAAATACCGTAAAGAGTGTGAGAAGAATCCTGCTGCAAAACAAAAGAGTGGTGAACGCAGTGAGGTTGGCTGCGACCAGTGCAAATTTCCACATCATGAGGGAAGCAAGCCTATTGTTTTTTTTTTCAAGGAGTTGCAGTCAGCATTTTTATTTACATATTGACATTTGATAGGGCTAGAAGAAAAATAAAAATAAAAAGAGAAAGAAAAAAAAATAAAATAAAAAATAAAATAAAAATAAAAAAATAAAAAAAAACTAGTCGTATCGAAAAGGGATTGGATTTGGTTACTTACACGCATAGCGGCATGCAACGCGCGAGCAATCTCATTATCTTGCTCAAGGCGAGGACTACTACCAAGAATCTCGGGAAGCCAGAACTGACTAACAGCTCCCTTCATGTGGCCAATCTTGCCCTGGGGCGGAGCAGGAGCCTTAACCCATTGCGACGGTTCACGACCAACACCGCACACCATGTAGGCGTGTGTGAGCGTCTTTGGTGTTCTTTGCTGGGGCTTCTGGTTCAGAGTCGAAGGGATAGGCTGCGTAATGCGCGAATGCAAGGAGGATGTGCGACTAGGGATGACGAGACTGGTGTCGCCTTGATCGCGAGTGGTTGGGCGGCCTTCACGCTCGCCGGTGCGAGGCCGGCTGAACGATGTATGGGTGCTGAGAGAAGGCGCCATAATCAATGTGTGTAGCGGGAGAAATATAACTGGTGATCAGTATACTGCGCTCAAGGGCGGCTCCGAGAATATGAGTATCAAAGCTATGCAAGTGTCGGAAGTAGCATAGAGAGTTAAATCAAGAACCGGGTGGTAACAAGTTTCTCAAATAGTGACCAGTGACCAGCGCAGCTAGGCGTTTGATCAGCAAGCCAGACGTAACTGGGAGAAAAAATAAAAGTTTTTTTTTTTAAAAAAAAAAATAAAGAAAAAGCGAATGGCGACCAGCTCGTTGCGAGAGTTGAGCAAATAATTTATGCAAATAACAAAGCGAAAATGCCGAGCTGAGATATAGGCCAGGTCGGCGACGAACTAGAAAAGGGCGTTAGGCTGGTAGAGAGAGACGTGGTTCAAAAGGCGAATCGTAAAATAAAATAAAAGAATAACAAGCGGTGGTGAAAGAGAACAAAGAATCGAAAGACGCAGGTGATTGCGATATTGAAGTTGATGGGTAGTTGAAGTTGTGAGAAAGGAGAGGACGCGACAACTTGTTGATACTTGGTCGAAATAATTGGCGTCAAGCTCAAAGCTATGAACGTGCGTGTGATGAGAGTCGGTCGTGAGAAACAACGACTATCCACTTCGGCGGGCGGACGTTCAGGCAAAGGCAGAGGGACTGCTTTGCTGAAAGGGTGGAGGTGAAGAAGAAGAAGAGGAAAAGAAGAAGGGCGGAGTGAGTGGAAGGGAAGGGAAGAAGAGAGAAGGAAATCAAGAAGGTTTGGGGCAAGTGAGCAAAATGAAGCAAGCAAGCGCAAGAGAGACAAAGACGAGCAAAAGCAAGCATAGCAAAGAGCAGCGGAAATAAGAACGCGTTCTGGGGGATCCCTGGTTGAGCAAGCCCATGTAAGAGGCGGCAGGTACTTGCGAATAAATTCGGGATAAATAAAAACAAATAATGATAACAATGATGATAATAATAATAATAATAAAACAGTAGGAAGGGGGAGGGGATTGGGGGCACTGGAAATGGGGAAGGCACGTTGACGAGGGTGACGAGGGGCCTAGCAAGGAGGTTTGTGTGATGGAACAAGCAGACAGGCACGCCCTAGACTCTCTGTCTTGTTTGAGTAGGAGAAAGAGAGGGGAGGAAGGCAAGGAAAGCTGCAAGGAAGAGAGCCAAGCAAGCTGGGGCAGAAGCAAAAACATGGAATTAATCAACAAGCCAAAGCGAGCGCGGCGGGGGGAGGGAGCAAGAGAAGCAAAATTGATATGCAATGCAAGAAAAGAGTTTATGGCGAACTAAGTACAGCTGCAAAGTAAGTGCTTAATGTCGGCAAGCGGGAAGAGATTCATGCAAGCCAGTGATCTATCAAACCCATGATTCTGTCTTCAATGGGCAATATACGTAGATAATAGAACAAAGTTACAGGTATAAAATAGCCTATGTTATCAAGGCTTTTTTGGAAGTTTGAGAAAGAGTGGCCTGGCCTGCCTGTACATAATTGAAATGAAAAGGAAGGAAGCTAGCTGCTGCCTGGGGATGATCCTTCACACTTCTAGCAGGAAGGGAGACACAAAACAACAGCTCAAGACAAAACTAAACAGCTTTAGATCATTTGGAAAAGTAAATGATTTTACTGACTTAATAATTGGAGAGGAATGAGACACTGCTAGACAGAATATAGGAGACATTGATAGATAGCAGCAGCAGCGCGGTCAGAACCCTCGCATTGGACATCATTACTCCATCACATCCATTTGATTGATTGATTGTTTGTTTGTTTGTTTGTTTTTTTGTTTGTTTTTCTTATTCATCACCACCCGCCCTTCCCCGAAGATGGTCACTATCTCTCCAATTCAAGTAATGAGTTGTCCCAGCCTCAGCGCCGCCTCAATCAAGAAGGGTCGGGCCCCTCAGTGAACAACCACAGAGAAAGAACCCACGCAAGCCGGTTGTCGTTTGTTAGTATGCTTCATCTCGGATTGAAGCCGCATTACGCCAAAGCTCTTTTCTACCCCTATTGTAAGGGGATGTGGATTCATACGGTTGCATAATCTCGATTACTGTGTGATGGTGATAGATAGTGTTGACATGCGAACATGGCCGAGGTTTTTTTTTTTTTTTTTTTTTT
>MKGJ01000054.1:23728-34447 GCA_002018255.1 Bretziella fagacearum | reverse complement strand
TTTTTTTTTTTTTTTTTTTTTTTTTAAATCCAAGGGCGGGTTTCGCAGGGATTTTGTTATCTGATATCCATCAGATTAGAGAGAAACGAGATTCTGCCAACCAAGAAAGACAATTCTTCTCCTGCCGCGTGCAGAATCAACTTGAAGCAAACGAGAACCAGAATGTGGTATGATGATAATGCATTAGTAAATAGATACGGAGATACACCACTATATAATACAAAAAACAGCAGAGTCGTAGTTAAAACAAATAGCTGGACTTTTATCCACATTGAGGACGCAAATTATTATATATCCGTCTGACCGCAAACTTGATGTCATTCGCTGATATGGAAAAATAATCCTTTTTTTCTTCAAATGCCATCACCAAAGTCCGCCGTGTGTGTATCCTAACTTCGCCTCTCCCTTAGTGCAAGCCAACTAACTCATGGGCTTGCCAAGGCCGAGCCCTTGGCAGGCCCGCTCACCCCCTCGTTTGCGCACTGAAGGTTTGCTGCTTTCACATGCTTTTTTGAAAAAGCCATAACAGAAAAAGAAAAAGAAAAAAAATTGGACGATACAAAGGGCGGGGGAGGCCGACCATAGGTTGAATGTGGCAAAATTTCGGCGTTTAGTCCATATCGTCTGTTCTAAAGAAAAGGTATGCAGACAGAATCAAGTAGTTACTATTTACTATGGTATGGACCACTGTGCCTTCCGCAACCGTCACTGACGCATGAATATGGAAAGAAGCACAAAAGAGTAAACAAATTGAAAAATAAAAGATCAATAATGCAGTACCTCCCCCCCTTCTTTTACGGGCGAGCGGGTTTCTATCGTCAACCACTCATTGTACACAGAACCTCAGGAGGGATCCAGCCCCAAGTCCAGCCCTGCCCTGGATTCAATTTGATTCATGACAAGGGCCTGGAGGTATCGGGTTTTTTTCCTTTTCCTTAAATCTTTTTGCATGTGAACCTGGCTTTTTGGGTACATATGAGCGAATCTTTGCATGTGCTTCTGTCCGAAAGGCACCCAGATTTAAATTCGCTTAATTATGATTTTGACTCTATTGGGTAACTAGCTGCTCTTTCCTCTGCAAAAAAAAAAAAAAAAAAAAAAAAGAAATTGCTACCTTACTTGAGAAGGAAGGAGCGGTACGGCGCAAGGAAGCTGCGATTTAATAGTCATTCTCGAGTTTTACTACCCGTCTTCGTTCCTCTCCCCGTCATTTTTTTTTTGTTTCGTTATCAGAGCCTGTTTTTATATATATATATATATATCTATTTGCCATCAATCCCGCATTCTGATCTGGTTGCTCCCATTCGTTCTTCTCTTTTCCGATTTGTGAATTGTACATCTCTTATCGCATACTAATTATATCACCGGGATCGACGGCTTGCTGATAACGAAGAGACAAGCATATAATATTCACACAATCATCCCATTTCATAATTTGAACCATTTCCGATTATATTTTCTCGTTTTGTCGTTCAAAATATTGAAATCTTTACATTTATCGCAAACACTCTCAAGAAATCTATTCAACATGTCCACCACCGAAACCTCCCCCAAGACCGTCATCATCGAGGTGAACTCTGCTTTCCTCAAGGTATGAATCTTCGCTTACACGGTATTGCCATCTTGTTTGCTTTTCCGTTGCTAACCTCTATAATAGCATCTTCTCGACTACCCCATCGTCAAGGATAGCGTCGACACTGTCACCAGCAGCCCTTATGCTAAGCACGCTTACGTTCAAAAGTCCATCGCCCTCGGTGACTCTGCCTACAAGACCTTTGCTGCCCCCGTCCTCGGCTATGTCGCCAAGCCATACCAGCTCGTCGAGGCCTACGTCAAGAAGGTCGATGCCCTTGGTGACGAGACCCTCGCCAAGGTTGATGCCCGCTTCCCCGCTATCAAGAAACCCACCGGCGAGCTGTACTCGACTGCTCGTGACACCGTCCTCTACCCCTACATCAAGGCTGCCGAGGGCCGCGACCATGTTCTTGAGACCTACAACTCTGAGCGCAAGAAGCTTGGTGCCGAGGGTCTGATTGCTTACACCAAGGCTATTGTCGGCACTGCGTTTGTTCTCGGTGCCGAGGGTTACGTCTGGGCCAACTCGGTTCTGAAGAAGGCTCCCGTCGAGAAGCATACTCTTCCTAATGGCACTGCCAACACGAACTAAGAAATGGGAGGTTAGAGGTTTGGGTTGAGGGTCCCGCGGATGTTGAGAGGATGACACGATACCCTGCTTGAACCTGCCGAGCGTTTGTTATCTTCTATTCTTGTTTTAAAATCCTCGATCCTACGGCGTGGGATGTAATTTGCTTCATCAACTGGCTTTCTGCTCGAGACTTGGTCAAGCGATTGTGAAACTTTTGCCAATATGGGTTGCTAGTAGCTGATGGGTTCCGGGTATGAGGCGTCTTGGTGTTTTTCTTTTTCATTTGATCTTTTTTGCGTTTTTTGTGTTTGTTATTTGGGTTGATCACATTCATCATCATGACACAGGCATTGGTGTGCTCTGTGATATAGACAAAATCTAGTTCTACAAAATATAAACAGTTAAACACCAATCGTTCACCATGAATTGCTATCATTACCAGTGTCGTAAATGGTCTAGGGATTGTATGTAGTCGACCGAAAGCGTGTTGATTGACATGGGATACTCTAGATTCCTTGATAGCTGATCATTGACTAGCCTCTCAGATCACGTGAACTCACATGATATTATTATGTGATCCAGGGTTATCTGACAAATCAAGGGTTGACGCAAGGATTATGTCATCAACTGCAGACGTCTGTTTCTCAGCATTTAGTAAGTGCCTGGCGCGGGGGCAATAGTGGGGCTCGGTAAGGTCGCGACTTACCCATTTGGGATCCGAGACAGACTTGTCAGCTCTTGATAATCGAAAAGCGGATGAGGGGGTGTGAACAAAACCCGCGGTATAGCGCAATGGTGCCATTTTTTAGGCCAAAGAAGGGGAAAAAAAGCTACATCTTTGTGTGTTAAGAGTATTAGTCAAGGAATAGAATTTATAATAATTGTCTAAAGGCTGACTTGAGAATTGCGAGGAAATTCTGGCACTCTCTCGACATGCAGCTTCTAAGCAATTACTTACTGCGTGAAACGACAACTACTCGTCTCTGATTGACTAAATTTAAAAGCTTTGCTCTATTCAGAAGGAACTCTTCCGCTCCATCTACCGGGGCAACCTCATAGTCGTCTGAGTGTATATAACGGCGACCAACCCCCCCACCTTTTGGAAAAAAATGAAGTCATTCTGGAGCATCAGTATTATCACTGCAATTCTAGCCATCCTTGCCACGTTTTATCAATACAGTCTTACTTCTTTGACTGTACCAATTGCTGCATCTATTGTTCCCCCTCTGCTAACTCTTTCTGAGCATCTCAACATCAACACTTCTTTATACCACGATATCTATTCCAAATTTACTTTGACAGCTTCATTGTCTGACAAATCCTCTTCTCCACCAACCACTTCTTTCTTCCCAGAACAACCATCCATTCACATCGAATCCTCCGCCATGTCTATTCCCAGAGTCATCCGGAAGGTCTTCCTTGCCGTCGAGCAGGCCGAGGGTGCTGGTGCCCGCGTTCGCCGCTCAGTCGGCACCCCCAACCTTCGAAACTTCTCTCCCTTCCTCATGCTGGATCACTTCAGCATCAAGCCTGGTGCCGGCTTCCCCGATCACCCCCACCGTGGCCAAGAGACCATCACCTACCTTCTTGAGGGTGCCGTCGACCATGAAGACTTCGCTGGTAATGCTGGTACTATCCACGCCGGTGACCTTCAGTTCATGACTGCTGGTCGTGGTATCATGCATGCCGAGATGCCCGCTCAGAACAAGGATGGCAAGCCCAATGTTGGTCTGCAGCTGTGGGTTGATCTTCCCGCTAAGCTCAAGGACTGTGAGCCCCGGTACCGTGACTTGCGTGCTGCTGAAATTCCTACTGGTACCTTTGATGATGGCAAAGTGACTGTCAAGGTTATCTCGGGTCAGAGCAACGGTGTTGATTCCGTCAAGGATTTGGCGTACACTCCTGTGTGGCTGTTGGATTTTACCGTCAAGCCTGGTGGTAAAATGTCCCAGCCTCTGCCCCAGGGCTGGAACGCCTTTGCCTATACTCTTGAGGGAAAGGTGAACATTGGCTCTGGCGACAAGAAGAAGCTCGTCGACACCTTTCACAACGTTGTCTTTGAGCAGGAGGGTGATGTCATCGACTTCTCGGTCGACGAGACCGCCGAGAAGGATGCTCGTTTTGGTAAGTTTAGTATACAGCTTAGTGAACAATCTGCTAACATCTATGCTAGTCATCGTTGCCGGTACTCCTTTGGACCAACCTATTGTTCAGTATGGTCCCTTTGTCGTCAGCTCGCAACATGAAGTCTACAAGGCATTGATGGACTACCAGACTTTCAGCAACGGCTTTGAGCGTGGCCGTAACTGGGAGTCAGAGATTGGCAAGACCATGAAGCATTAAAAGAAGAATTGTCAATTAGCGAATGTGCCGCTTTTCTTGCTTTTATTTTCCTGAAGAATTGTTGGCATCTTAGTTTTATTGTTTTAAGGAGCTTTTACAATAGTCCTGCTATCAAAGTCGGGGCTAATTTGTTTTCTATCTTTGTAAATCCTGATGTTTGTTCATGGCGTTAGAGAAACTTGTATATATATTATCGTATTTACGACTGCGCAGTTTAAATAAAACATAGATCGAATGAAACTCAATGTCAGTGCCGTGTCATCTAGTCGTGAAACAAGTGCATATATGTAGGCCGAAAGACAAAATACTCGATGCTGCAATAGGCAGTTTCCTCTTGAGCAACATCACACATTTAACGTGGCAACATCGAGATCTTGGACTCGAGATGCTCCACCTTGTGTAACTATGGTGGACTCGACCAAATATCATAGGCAACTTCCCGATGGAACAAATGACTACATATCAGTCAATAGACTTCAATAAGAGTCACAAGCATCTTGAACAATAACAGAGGAAACAACTGATCACATAATTCATGAAGATGGGTTTGAAAAAAAAATCCAATGTATTCTGATTTGTTACTACCTGGTAGCTGATGCATAGATGCTCTATTCTAGCAACTTATCTCCGTGGATATTTTGAATCAAAACAAGTAACCTGAAAGCAAACCAACCATTACAACTCCCTTTGTCATTAACTATTGTATATTTCATTAAAAGACTCATTGCTAACACTAGACATTCCCAAACTTAGTAACAACTAAAACTTAGGGCTTCACCACGTCCGGTAAAATCAATCGAGTCACGCTCGCCCAAGTGCTAAATCTATGGACTTTTAGACTAAGCCCCGAGCAATCGTTGTTTGTGACATTGTTACTGAATTTACAGCATCAGGCCAGCGGCAACAGCAGCGACAAGAGCGGCAGGGACACCAGCCAGCTTGACACCAGCGGAGCTGGAGTCAGAAGAGCCAGTAGAGGACGAAGAAGAACCATCAGAAGTGGAGGTAGCGGAGTCACCACCCTCAGTGGAGGAGGCGTTGTCAGAGCCTGAGCCACCGGTGGAGGAAGCGCCGTCAGCGGACGAGGTAACGGTAGTCAGGGTGGTGCCGGAGCCAGCACCCTCAGAGGAGGAAGCACCGGAGTCGGAGCCACCAGTGGTGGTAGCGCCAGCAGCGTCACCTGTAGAGGTGGCAGAGCCACTGCCAGAACCGCCAGTGGAGGAAGCACCAGAGCCAGAATCAGAGCCACCGCCGACAACACCGCCAGCACTAGTGGAGCTGGAACCGGAGGCATCACTAGTGGAGGAGGCACCGCCAGCGCCACCGGTGGTGGTGGCGTCAGACGAGTCAGAGCCAGAGGTGGCAGAGGCAGCGGCGGAGCTGGTAGCGGAGGCAACAGCCGAGGTCAGGGACAGGGTGACACCAGCGGAGGCGCAGACCTCGGAGCCGTAGGCGATGACAGCAGCAGTGTCGGTACCGGCGGGGCAGGACTCGTTGGTGCAGTCACGGATGCCGTAGATGAAGTCAGGGGTCTTGCACAGGCAGGCGACATCGGTGGAACCGCAGCCCAGAGACTCGGCCTTAGCCTGCATGTTGCTGACACAAGTCATCTGATGAAAAAGTTAGATATCTGGATATCTAGTATTAAGGATAGAAGTGGTAGATGGATTTTAACTTACACCGCAGGCGGGGATGTCGGCAGCGGCGACGGAGGCGACCAGAGCGGCCAGGATCGAGGCAGTGAAAGACTTCATTGTGAATGATATAGAAGGTGTCTATGACAAGGACTATTGTTAATAAGTTATTGATGAAATGAATGCTTAGTGGTTTGACAGAAACAGGTGGAAGGAGAACGAGGGAAGCAGAGACCCGATTATCAGGGAACTCCCGCGTCTTATGTTATTTCCCATCATTACACAGCACGCCCACCCTCAAGTGCCCAAGACCTAAATCTGTGGCCGGTTACAAGGCCCGATCTAGCTAAGTACAAGAACAGTCCTAGGACAGTCCAGCCCGTGAGATCCCTTACCATTCTAACTAATGTTGTGCAGCAGGGCCGAAGATGCTTAAAGACATGCGTCGGGGGTACACAAGCACAAGACAGGTTTGGGCAAGAGGAGATGAAATGAGGTGGCTTGGATATGAGCATTGGCGTGAAATTAGGAAAGAATTATAGGCTGTGGAGCGCGAGGGAGAGCCTGATGAGAAGGGCCGAGATGTGGATAGGCAAATTATGAGTGATGATGTGTAGATGAACAGATGCAAGGGGAAGGAACCAAGAAGGCACGAACGAGGTTGTTCCAGGATAAGTGCTATGAAATTCCAGGGTTTGAAGATGACGATAAGGCGAGGTAGAGAGCCAAGAAGTCGATAAGGTTCTGATGGTAGTGGTGAAGCTGAAGATGTAAGGGAAGTCGGTCACCATAGTGATAGATGACAGGTATAGTATTGAACTTACAAATAAAGAAGATTAAAAGAAGAATAAAGGTCAAAAAGGTATTATTAAAGAAGCAGTCAAAGGACACTCGAAGAAACTGGAAATGTTGATTGGTGGTGGACAGGAATAAGAAAGGGAGGGCTAGAAGGCGGAGGACGGACACTCTTAAATAGAAGAAGAATGAAGGAGAATGAACGGGTCTCGACGTAGACTATAGAACGGCTCGGCCCCAACCATTAGAAGATCAGTACATCCACACCTTGGAGGTGGGGGGGGGCGTGTGAAAGCTGTCTGATGAGAACAACCTTGAAGGTTAGATTCCAGTTGACTCTCTTATCTGAAGATGGTACTTGCTGACTTGATGGGGGTGGGGGGGACGTCTTCGGAGGATGCCCTCGTAGTCTTTTGCGATTGCAATAATCATCAGAATCCATGATCCTTCACCAGCGATCCTATCTACTTCCAGCTCTGGCTCGACATTGACATCACTACTGCTTTCGCATCTGTTACTGAGAGAAGTGAAGAGATTAGTCGAGAAGCTAGCTATAGATTACAAGGGTAAAAATCAAGCTTGTTTTCAAAAGCTGGTCCTGGAGACGAGAGCGAAGCAGGGTTTGTTTGGCCAAACAGACTTGAGCTAAATTATTTTCCTCATACTTTTATGGCCACCAAAAGCAGCCAAAAGGGCCATCGAGGGAGCTCAAATTAAATGAGATGGTGGTATACAAGTAAGTCACTTTCTAGTATAAAGAAAGGGCTTACGAACATTTAAATCATGAGTGCAGATGAAATTGGATTAGAGGCTGCCTTGGAGTTCACAGCTGGACATGTCATCAAGTGATAAGAGGCCTCACTCCGGAAGACCCTTCTTGTGGCCGAAGTAAAAGCCAAAGTAGCTACAAACAGAAACAGCATGTTATTCAAGTCTAGTTTCTTTGGAAGCCTAGAAACTGAGGGAATGGTGAAGAAAGTCTCAATTGCTAGTTGACTACATGGATGCATGTGAAGTTGGATCCAGGCATGTCGTTGAGGATTGTGGGGGTTGGGTTTCAACAATTAGGCAAGATGAAGCCAGAATGGCAACTGCTTCCATATATCATTCTCTCAGCTTTGGGTCAATCAAAACTCAATCATCTTAGATGGTCTCGGGTAGTTGCTTCTCTCTAGAATTCAGTAGATGAATACAATTATCGAATTTCCATTTTGGAAGGAGCTCGAGTCAGTTTTCTTGGGGCGTTACTCCCCTTTTCGTTCCTCTTTTATTTATAAGGCCCGCCAGAACCATAACGAGAACGAGACTGTCACTGGAATGTCCATCTGATTGGCTTCATTTTAATGTTCCAGGACACAAGTGAATCTTCTACACTAAGTAGAAGTCTATGAATGTCGTCTAAATCGAGATATTCGGAATACAAAGCCAGCGTAAAAGCGCCTGCCACGGCAGTGCTTGTCCTCTTGATATGCCCTGTTATAGTATTGTTTTTGATTTGTCTGTGCAGTTAAGTAAACGTAGTATCCGTTCTCGCTCCGGGCAGGCCCTTGCTCATATTATAGGGAAACTTACTACTACAGCAAGACAGGTTGATTTCGTCATAATGGAGTAATTATATATGTAAAGTAACTTGTACATTATATATAATAAACAAGTACTTCTTTTCAGTGCCGAAAGCCATAGACGCCGCATTAGGACGATTAAATGACGATGTATTGATGTGAATAAATTGTCACATTCGGGACGCTATTTTTCTTCTTCTTTTCTTTTGCTCTGTCTCCGCAATTACTTCTCAGCCCTCCATCATAATTGAAGTTCAGAAACAGTCTATATCAGCCATGAAATGCAAAGTACTTCATGCTTGAATATCTCTCTAAAATGAGGCCATATTGTCCGGGACGAATCACTATTCACATATGGCTTTCTTATCATTTTCTTCAGAGCCCAATAAGAAAAGCATACCATGTCTATAAGAGTCCATGTTTTATACTGGACGTCGTTGAATCATGAACAATACATAGTTGTGTGTCCGAAATCCCGGCTTGTCGTAGCCATTGATGTGTTGCCCCTAACCGATACGCTGTTCCCTGCAAAATAAAAAAATAAACAATATCGCACCTCCTTTACCATTCATTCGATACATATTACGCGCCTTGCGTGTTTTGTACCTAGTACTTTGAAGCCCAGCCTTTCACTTTGATCTAGCGTAGTTAGTGGGTTGGTTAGGCTACATCCCGGGCCGCTACAGGTAGAGACTACCACACCACGTCTTCGTCAAAGCATGCACGGCCAAGAATCAGGGTTCAGCTATGTGGTTGGCAATTATGGCGGTTTATTATGCGTGATGGGGCGAACAAGAGTACCTGTATAATAGCTCGACGTTTTGGCTTCCATTATTTACACCATAAAGGATGTAAGTTGAGGTCAGCATGCAGACTAATACGAGGGTTGTCAATTCTAGGTTTGGCAGTTTATTTTGTTTGTTTCTTGTTTCCGCTAATTTCTCTCTTATTCTTCGGTTTACTACGAAACCCCCTGTGTGAATAGTATTGTAGTTAATGACTTTGATTGATTAAAGAGAAAAGAGAGGCTAGACTAGAATACAGGAGTAGAATAATAACATAGTCACAATAGACCCACAGACTACTTCAGATAAGTGGGCCGGATTAGTCACCATACAGTCGACACCCCCCCCAAAGAAAAAAAAAATTCATATACGTGCTATTACAATCCGTTTCCGGATCAAGCCAGCCCGTGCTCACGGCAAGGATAAAGCCCCACAACCTTGATGATCTATCTCACATCTTCCCTGTCTGGGTTTGGGCTTCCGATCTTTTGCCTTGGCAATTTTGGTCTTTTCAGTCATCGGCGTCAGGTAGCGTAACTAGCAATCTCGTAGCGCATCTTTTATTCATACCGTCACCACACTTCCTCAACAGGTACAACTATACTCCAACCAGCCAACGTGCTACAATACACACTTCATTTAACTTGAGGCGTTTCCTTCCCATCATAGTCTCAAAACGACAGCCTCAAGTTCAAACACACTTGTCCAATTGGCTGCTCGCTAGATTTAGAGGGAAACCTTCCCTACCCTTGAGGAAGCATCCAGACCATTGTGAAGGCAGCATGAGATTACACTGGGGGCCAGATGTATGAGAGAATGTGAAAAAGGACTTTAGCTTTGCTGCTGTTGATCCTTTTCTCTGCTTAACATTCCCACCACACCACCACTTAGAAATATCTAGGGGTAATCAGAAGATGAAGGAGGGGTGGGCTTCTTGGTCTGATTGTAGAGAAAACTCATCATCATCAGAGTATCTTGGAGACATTATATGTAAGACAATAAAACATTGTGCCTGTCTGATATGAAATACCTTTGTTTTGGCCATTATCTTGGTGTAGGCATCAAGTTTTTTAAATATTCTGTTGTTACCTGAAAGAGGCCACCCAGGATTGTTACTACTAGCATATATCCAGGTAGGAACATTTGTACCTCTGCTGACGATTTTACAGTAAAGGTACTTTGGCTACTGACATTAGTTGCCACCAATACATCATACTCTGGCCTACCACACATTCTAAGAAAGAGAAAATGATGATCACCTCAATAACTAGTCATCACGCACATATTCAGTCACTAAATCAATAACTTGCGTGGCCGGGGCCGAAGTGAACAAGGCATGACCTAGAAAATGAGCAGTGGGAACAGTGGAAGTGCATGAGACTAAGGTCTATTGCAGCTGTCCAGCTGGTCAAGGATTAAGGCATCCTAAGATGATCACATGTTGTCCACAGAAT
>MKGJ01000054.1:0-23713 GCA_002018255.1 Bretziella fagacearum | reverse complement strand
GGGGGGGGGGGAACATAGTGGATCTATGCCACTGTTATGAAGAAGATACAAGTGAACTTAAATAAGGCCCAGAAAGTACCTTTTATCTTTGCTGAGCATACTTGTCCTGGGGTCTCAAAAGAGCCACACTTAATATATCACGACTTGGTTGTGTTACTCACGGGAAATTAAATGGCGGTCATGGCATCAAGTCTTCTTCCAGCTCCACCATCAAGCCAAGCCAAGTACTTTCTTTGAGCGACTAGAACCAGCTGATCAATACAAAACCCCCGAAAATGACCATGCCTTAATCAATCTTGAAGTCTTGATATTTCTAAATATCTGCCCTTATTATTCCAGATTAAAATCTTCAACTGCTTGCAACATCCTCCAATCCCAAGTCAAATACAAGGTTTATGCTAATCACTTGTCAAATGAGCTCCCTCATCCTAAAGCCGCTACAGTGTGATTGTTAACGACTTAGTTCTCAAGCTGGAAAAAAAAAAACGCCAGACAACGCTCGTAAAAGGTGTAGGTAACAAGGAGTAGGAAAAGAAGAATGTAAAGCCAGTCAGTTTCAAACAAGAGAATTGAGAAAACAATTCCCTGGCTCAATTACAATCGACAGAACTAGACATGAATTCTCTTTAGTCTTTGAAGCTTATACACTGATAGCTTGGAAGTATAAAAATCCCGAGCGCTAGTTCTGTGACCAGCTCCTTGGTTGTGATTTGTGTAAATTACAGTATCCACACATCACAGTTTCTCCTTTAGGTTCTCCATTCAAAAGTAAGTCGTTCATTCATTCCAGGGAACTCGCAAACAAGATGTGTGGACAACAAGATAGCGTGGCGAATTATCGAGACCAAAGTCTTTATACAGAAGCGAAGGGGTACGCAGTTGCTTCTCTACAACATCCTTTTAGTGGATGTCTGTCCCACTTATATCAAACTCGAGTTGTTTCCTTTTGGGCTCGAATCCAGACGCTAGAGACTCGAGAGCTCCAAAATTCCGCTAGACTAAGGAAGCGGCCTTGATTATTTTTGTAATTTCTTCTTGCAGTAGTTGCATTCTTGAGATGCAACGTCTCCTTAACCTCACTTCTCGCAGCCTCTTCCTTCATGTTGGTTGGACTGACATGACTGGATTGTAATCCATGACAACCGGTAAAACATCGAACAGCCGCGACCCAGACATGCAATGCCATCTTTCTGTCTGTCTCGCCGTTCGTGTTGCTCTACCTGCAATCAACTATGCAGTGTATCCCGATGTCCTGTTCTCATCCTGTAAATCTGTCAAGACTGTGCCATGGACTAAAGATCTCCGCCCATTAGTTGGTGGTTCAAGTCTATTCAAGGTCCCTTGTCAATTATAGCCCATCCCCAGTCTTCTCTAGCATAGCCTCTGTCAACCAGGTGTCTTGTAAAGTTTAGACCTAAACTTTACCCAACAAAAAGTTCGGGTCTCGACGATCTTTGCCGTGAACACATACTTACTTACCTTATCTATCCTATTTCTCGCCATACTCCCTTGAACAATACCTTGCATCAAATCGCACGTCCCCCTACAGAACTCTCAAAATCCACGCATAACAATACGTCATCCGGTCAGTAAACTCATGATCAACGCGGTCATTGATTTGCTCCTTTCGCCTTGTCTTTGCTGGTCTTTCTACCAGCATCCGGGGCCAACTTGCATGAAGCTGGTCTATACCCAACTGTACCTACATAACCCCGTGTACAACAACAGTATGTAATTCAGGAATACAAACAGCCATCCAACCTCCTTACTTTCCGGTGGCTCAAACCTCTATCTCATACGTGTAAGTCGTTGGCTGTCCAGAATCAATCCTAATCCCTCGACAACCCCCTCTGGCCTCAGCGCTGGGCAGCGTTTCATCAGAGCAAAGATCTTTTTACAACAACCGCGACCCAAGCTGAACCTGAGCCGGAAATATGTGTGCTGGCGCTTGACCCTTGTTGATCAGCAACCCTGGTCGGACAGGGTGCGCTAACGGCTTGCTTGCTACAGAACTGGACGGGACGGACAATGTCTGTTCAGGAAGGTTTCTAGCAAAATTAGGTGAGGGACGCTCAATGAAACTGCAACAAAGAACTTGTAGAGCAGGATGTGAAGATTCTTCATCTGAGATAATGTCTATGAGGTCCTCTTTCTTTGTATAACATTGTGTACTCTTCTTCTCCACATGGTGCTACTGGATATCATCAATTACGGCTAAATGCACTACATTCATAAGCCACTGTGAAATCTTGCACGGAGTTTACAACAACCTCAAAGCAAATGTGACTGCGGCACGATGCAGTAGTTGAATGAAACATATCGTACCGCACTTTGATCATCATCGAGTATTACTAGTAAGTATTTCTCGTGAAGCCTAACTTGCAGCTATAAAATTCAGTCTTTGGGTTAAAGGCCTAATTCCTCGACTCAAATTAGTCAACCTTCTTACATGAAATTCTCACCTGTACTAGCCAATTCTGACTATACAGACGTCACGTGATGTGTACATAATAAACCTTGGCGGCGACATACACCCCCATTTACACGACGAGACTAGAACCACAAAGCATAAGCAGATAGATTCATCCGGACTCGGTAATAATAACGCGTCATAGTTATCATACTGCAGACGCATTTGGCTTAAACAGCCTATTCATCTTGATGGATCTGCATAAGTTCTTTCTTTGATTTACTACTAGTGTCGGTGGTTTTCCATCATCGTGGGGTTATATCGGCGTGCCCGACAGAAGATAATTAACACAAATGTTTGTCGGCGAATATGTCACAGAATGAAAATGATCATTACATTCGCGTATTTTTTTCTCTCTAAGAAACCTTAGTTCCTGTTGGATTCTTGAAAGGGGCGTAGAGCTAGGCGAGGGCTACAACGCCATCAATTTCAACTACAGATTACTCTGCTGATATTGTCCTTCTTGGTAACTGAGATCCTAAGAAGTTCTTAGCTAGTGGGCAGCTGAGCATCCCATCAAGTTCGTATGTATGTAGGGTTATTAACCCTTCACTATATCTTGACATGAATATCTACCTCTCCATCTTGATTATGACACTAACGCCTCTGTTCTCGCACCGATTTTATACAGAACCAGATACTACCTGTGGCCAATAGTACATATAGACATTTATTATCTAAATATGGCTATCAATTGGGTCACCATGTTTTGATAGCAAAAAGACCCCCAAATCGCGTCATTTTAACATTGATCTGGAGCTGTTACCAGACTCTGAAAAACTTGTAACAGATTTCGCTTTGTTATAGCAAGAACTAAAATTGTTCTGACACTTAAAGATAAAACTGTACATATATAGAGATCAGATAAAAAAAAGTATAGAAGTACGTTGGTTCCTCACTTGAGGATTACTATAGCCATTATGACCTTGAAAAAGAAAAGCAAACCATAGAGCCCATTAAGACAAATAACAATGACGAAGCAGAACAAAGACAGAAACAAACAAGTCATACAAGAAAGAGCATCATCATGCGTTAAGCAAATAAACAACACAGACCTAGTATAAGACACCAAAACAAAAACTTGTCAAAATCATTCACAAGCATGAATAGCTGGTGTTTAACCACTGCACATCACGCATGCCTCAGGGTTCTCAATGCTACCTATAAATGGAAATGTAGTTAGTAATTTGCAATAATGATCAAATATTTTGAATATGCCATGTCACTTACAAGCAAGAACAGCCTCTGAGTAGATGTCTCCCTCACGGTCCTTGCTGTCTCCAGCACTGTCTTCATCCTGGCCATCGGCCTTCTTCTCCAAAGAGGAGTCGGGAACATCTGAAATGGTACTGGGCAAAGTAGGCAGAGCCTTGGGGCTACCATCCTCAGGCTCAGGAATAGCGACAGTCTTAGTGGTCAGAGGCCGGGCAGCCGAAACGTTAACATCGGAACCAGGAGTGCTGGCACTGGAAGGGCTGGCCATGGACGACATATAACTGGTGCCCGAAGGAGGGGGGCGTCTCTTCAGACCAGAGACACCTTTACCAATCGCTGCGGACTCTTCCACGCGGAGAGCCTCCTGATCAACAGTGAACTGGATAGGCGCAGCAGCGGCTTGGGTACGAAGGTAGTACATGCCAGTCTTCAGACCCAGCTTCCAACCAGTGAAGTGCATGCTGGTGATTTTACCCATGGTGGGATCCTTCATATGAATGTTCAGCGATTGCGACTGGTCGATAAAGGCACCACGATCAGCAGCCATCTGGACAACCGTACGCTGAGAAATCTCCCATACAGTCTTGTACAGACCCTTGATGTCAGCAGGAATGCTGGGAATGTTTTGAATTGAACCATTGTCGGCAATGATGCGGTTCTTCATGGAATCAGACCACAGGCCAAGGTCAACCAGGTCACGCAACAGCCAGGGGTTGACGACCTGGAACTCGCCAGCTAGGACACGGCGCTGGTAAATGTTGGAGGTGTAGGGCTCGAAGCATTCGTTATTGCCCAGAATCTGGGAAGTACTGGCGGTGGGCATGGGCGCAAGTAGTAAAGAGTTGCGGATACCGTGCTGCTTGATCTGTTCCTTCAGTGAGGTCCAGTCCCAGAGGTCACTGGGAGTGACATTCCACATGTCAAACTGCAGGATGCCCTGGGACACAGGCGAGCCCTCGTAGGTCGAGTACTTGCCCTCCTTCTGAGCAATCTCGCACGAGGCCTCAAGAGCAGCGTGGTAAATGGTCTCGAAGATATGAGTGTTGAGCTGGCGGGCCTCAGCCGACTCAAAGGGCATGCGCAGAGCCAGGAAGGCGTCGGCAAGACCCTGAACACCGACACCGATGGGACGGTGACGCATGTTGCTGTTATATGCTTCAGTAACAGGGTAGTGGTTGACATCGATGATGCGGTTCAGGTTGCGAACAACAACCTTGGTGACCTCGTGCAGCTTATGGAAATCGTACGAGTTGTTGGTGTAGTCAATAAAGGCAGGGAGGGCCAAAGAAGCAAGGTTGCAGACAGCAACCTCATCAGGAGCACAGTATTCAATAATCTCAGTGCACAGGTTGGAGCTGCGGATAGTACCCAGGTTCTTCTGGTTACTCTTGCGGTTGCAGTGGTCCTTGTACAGCATGAACGGGTTACCAGTCTCAGTCTGAGCTTCCAGGATAGCATACCACAGCTTTTGGGCTTTGAGAGTCAGTCGACCACGACCCTCCTTTTCATACTTCTCGTACAATGCCTCGAACTCATCGCCGTAACAGTCAGCCAGACCAGGGCACTCATTGGGGCACATAAGAGTCCACTCGGCGTTCTTTTCAACACGCTTCATGAAAAGATCAGGGATCCACAGAGCCAGGAAAAGATCACGGGCACGGACTTCTTCTTTGCCGTGATTCTTGCGGAGATCGAGGAACTCAAAAACATCCGCGTGCCACGGCTCGAGGTAGATAGCAAAAGCACCAGGACGCTTGTTGCCACCCTGGTCAACGTAACGAGCAGTGTTGTTGAACACACGCAGCATAGGAACGATACCGTTCGAGGTACCGTTAGTGCCGGCAATGTAAGAACCAGTGGCACGAATGCGGTGCACGTTCAGGCCAATACCACCCGCCATCTTGGAGATCATAGCGCAAGTTTTCAGAGTGTCATAGATACCCTCAATGCTGTCATCCTTCATATCCACGAGGAAGCACGAAGACAGTTGCGCCTGGGGAGTACCGGCGTTGAAAAGAGTTGGGGATGCATGAGTGAAGAACTTGCTCGACATGAGGTTGTAGGTCTCCAGGACACGTTCAACATCATCACCCCAGATTCCAACAGCAACACGCATGATCATGTGTTGAGGACGCTCGACGATCTTGCCGTCAAGCTTCAGGAGGTATGAACGCTCAAGCGTCTTGAAACCAAAGTATTGGTAGTTGAAATCACGATCGTACACGATAGCCGAGTCCAGCTCTTCCTTGTGGCGCATAATGCACTCATAAGTCTCCTTGGAGATCATAGGGGACAGCTTGCGGTTTGCGGGGTTGACATAGTGGTATAGGTCCGAAACGACCGAAGACCACTGCTTCTTGGTCTGCTTGTGGAGGTTGGAAACAGCGATACGGGCAGCCAGGATGGCGTAGTCGGGATGAGTAACCGTCATGTATGCAGCAGTCTCGGCAGCCTACAAATAAAGGGTCATTATGTTAGAACTCATATCTATCAAGTGCGGGGGATTGGGGTCTCTGAGTATGAGCCTCACACGAGACTCGGAGGTACGCGGACTGATTTCTGATTGGGCCTAGCAGGAGCCGTTGGGGTTCCTTACGAGATCATCGAGCTGAACAGTAGTAACACCACCGTAGACACCGGAAATGACCTTTTGGGTGATGGCCACGGGGTCAACATGGTCCATATCAAGGCCGTAACATAGGCGGGAGACACGGGCAGTAATCTTGTCAAATTGGACCCGCTCCTGGCGGCCGTCTGCATGGCACAGAAATTATTAGTCTACTTTGACATTCATAGTAGTCAATTGCGAAGCTCTTGTCAAGCCGATGGTGATTCTTACCGCGCTTCCGAACATACATGGCGGCAGCTAAACAAGGGAAACAAGATGAGGGGTTGTGTTAAGTATCAAAGATGCACAATGAGGGGCAGAAGACAGGGAATAGCGGTGAGGTATCAAAACGCAGTCTTTTAACGACGAGAGGGTTGAAAAGAAAATTATTTGAAGACGATAATATCGAGAACGTCGGCAGAGCGTCAATGGTGATGCTAAGGAAGAAAGGAGGGACAGTTTGCAGCAGCCAAGAGGGGATCGCCGAGTTCAAGTACTGCACAGTAACGCTGCAAAGTGGATTTTGATTCTTAATGGGAAAGCACGAACTGCACGCGAAACGCGACAATGTTTTTCTTAGCGTGACCGGAGTTTATTATAGCTAATTGAGTAGCCACAAAAGCGATAGCAAGGTACCGCCGTTGCTGTGCCCCTCACTGCGGCTCCGCAAGTCCCCCTCTATGTCCATCCACCAAAACAGAACAGAGGCGCTAAAGACCCGCTAACAACGCGACAACTACCTTCTTGGATCCTATACACGTCGCTCCTGCCTTGTTGCTAGCCACTTACTTAGCAACCGTTAAAGGTCTGTTATCAATGTCCTTGAAAGGAAATAACTCCCCACACAAACTCTAAGCTATGCCGCCAAACAGTTTATGGGATCACAACTTGGAAGAAATGAAAACTGGACATCGTAGTTTGCTGCCCCTCAACCCTACACAATGTAGTTAGTTGCCAGCCCTAACATTCCAACTTTGGAGTGCCAAAAAAAATTACTAATGCACGTTACCGCCGTGCACCAAGCTGCCGTTGGCATTAAATATGCCAACCCTGGATAACTGCAGCTATCCTTCTGTAGGCCATGAGTACGCAGTCATAATCCCTCATATAACGCAATTCTGTCTGTTCTAGCCAACATGAGAACCAAACGCGCTATCACGTGAGTGACGCCACCATTAGGCCCTGTCTCTAAGATAGGCAGAGAGGTCTGCCGCCTAAGCTTGCTTGTATGACCTGACAGATGTCGACCACCAAACGACCGACGAACGACCGAAACTTCGCCTAGAAGCTGCATAGATGTTCCTTATTCATCCAGCTCGTGGATTAATCAGCCATACAACCCCTTTCTTTGTGAATCATCTAACCAAGCGGAATATCATGTCGCATATTCCGTCAGTGCCGTATCTGGTGGATGGAAAACCACAGTTCATTGATGTGCGTAGTCCTTGTATCTTGGCAAGCGTCAACTTAGCATGTCTTGCATTCGTAACTGACCAAATATCATAAAACTTTTAGATTGGCATCAACCTGGCTGACCCCATCTTCAGGGGTTTATACCACGGGCAGCAGCGTCATCCAGATGATTTGTTGGCTGTAGTGCAGCGTGCGGTGGATAATGGATGTTCGAAGTTGATTATCACAGGATCTGATTTTACTAGTTCACGGGATGCCTTGGAGATTGCAACCAAGTATCGTATGTTGTCTTGTTGTAAACGAATGAAAACTCAGACCTAACCCGGAATTTTGATAGCTGGAACTGTATTTACTACTATTGGTATTCACCCTTGCTCAAGTACTATATTCGGAACTGGCGCTCAACGAGAGGATACGGAGCACATTCCCGCATGTGGCACTGACCCCATGAAGGAGGAGGATACCGGGGCCGTTCCTGATGCTGTCAAGACTGAAGCTACCATGGTGGAACTCAAGTCTATCATCAATGAGGCTCTAAAGCACCAGGCTTTTGTTGCTTTTGGCGAGTTCGGTCTTGACTACGATCGTTTGCACTATTGCACCAAGGCCGTGCAAATTCACTCTTTCGATGAACAGCTAAAACTCGCATCATCCATGAAGCCTCAACTCCCCTTGTTCCTACACTCGCGGGCCGCTCACCGCGACTTTCTTGATCTCCTGAAGAAGCATTACGGTCCTAAGCTAGAGAAACTTGAAAAGGGCGGCGTTGTCCATAGCTTTACTGGAACTATCCAAGAAATGAAAGAGCTTATGGATCTTGGATTATTCATTGGTGTCAATGGATGCAGTTTGAAGACTATTGAGAACTGCGAGACCGTCAAGGAGATCCCCCTCAACCGCATCATGCTTGAGACTGATGGCCCATGGTGTGAGGTACGACCGTCTCATGAAGGATGGAAGTATCTGCTGCCATCTTTAGAGGCTACTCTCGCGGATCAAGAAACTCTAGACACTCCCAAGACCTCAGCCAAGAATAAGAACCAACCAAAGAAGCCAGAGCCAAAGATTGCTGAGTCTACGGATGTTTACAAGGTTGTCAAGAAAGAGAGGTGGGTAGAAGGTGCCATGATCAAGGGTCGGAATGAGTCGTGTATGATAGGACGGGTGGCAAAGATTGTTGCTGGCATCAAGGGTATCACTGTAGAAGAGTTGAGCAAGCATGCTTGGGTGAACACAACACAGGTCTTCACTGGTGTCATTGATAAATCTCAACGAGGTATCTTGGAATAAATCGATCATAAAATCATGTCCACATTAATCACAATGCCAGTACTTTCGTGGTTCCACGTTTGCACTATCTAGAGTCCAGATCCTTTGTGTCCTCGAATACGCCCATCCTCCACTGTCCCGACTGTAACGCCTTCCTCTCCCGTCATCCATCCCGGCATTTTTTCTCCATCAATGGCACCAGCTTCAATCAACTGCTTGATGCCGGCAAACACATGGCTTCCCGAAAAGCATAATCGAACTATGGTTTGTGGAGTTTCGTCGTCTTCATCCTCGCCACATACCGCACTCTTGAGCATCACATCTAACCGCTCAATCCCTTTTCCGTCACCCATCACACCTGATGTCCCAAACCGCCCTTCGGCGATACGTTGCCGCCTTTTCACAGCGCAAGTTTCCAGAGTATCTTGAGATTTTCTTTTGGACCCAGATTCATCAGAATCATCTGCAGGCGGTATAGGAAGAACTCGATTAAGTGGGGTATCTTTCTTCTTTGCATCTGCATAGATGCTCCACCCACCTCCAGCTGAGCTTGATCGAGCGGAACTATGTGACTGCAGGATAGCTAATAGATTATTAGAACTGAAGTCTGTGGCCTTTAAAGCATAGCGATGCCTCGGTTTAGAGAGCGCCTTTGGTATACCATCGACGATTAACGAACGTATACTCTTGTTGTCAGTGGTAGAAGCTAGTCCGTTTGATTGAGGCTTGGTGATATAGAGGTAGGGGGCAGCATCAGGGAAGGCAATGTACATTGTCCGGGCTGTTTCGATGGACAAATCATCGGGAGTTATACTACCTTTCTCGTCATAGCTGTATGGAGAGTCAAATATGAACAGCCGAAGGATGAGAAGAGGAAGTGTCTTATGACGATCAAAAAGACAATGCGTCTTGACATCTGGAAGAACCTCCGAGTAGAGTTTCTCAAGGAAACTAGAGGGATGGAAGCGTGGAATCTCTAGACTCTTCTTATCTATCGAATAAACATCTACACCGTCATTATTGGAGGATGGTTGACTCTGCAATGGTAGAATACGATACGTGGTCCATTTTTGTGATGTGGGATGATCATAAAGATACTGGAAATCTGCCATTGCTAGTTGATACATAGAGATTCCAGCTCGCCAATCACCTTCGAGCATTCTGTCAAGGACTTCTCTCTTGGGACCCTTTCTTTCTTGGATAGCCTCATACAAATCCACAAGTTCATCCATTGACTCCATAGGTGGGTAGAAATCGGACTCATCGTCATAACCAGTACTCAATACGGGAAAAGATAAACCATCACTACTTTCATCGAGCCAATCCAGAGCAAGCTGGACAAGAGATGCACGTGAGAGTCGATTGAATGTCTTTTGGACTAATTGACTCGAGGAAGGAAGTCTAAGTGACGATGGAATTCTGGCCGTGGTGGGAATTGATAGCCCGCGCCGAGTGGCCATGATAACAATTAACAATAACTATTAGTCCTTGGAGATGTGACTAGCTGCAATGTGGACATAAACCAAAAAAAGAATAGGGGTATCAATGTAGTATCAATTCGATATTGAAGAAGAGAAATTGCATGTGATTCAACAAAGTCGTTGATGATGTCACGCGTTGTGGTGTTGAGATCCACTAGCTATGTCAACTAGAGAGCTCCAGGAGCCAATCAACGCGCGTTAACTGGAATTTAGTAGGCGTGTGCAACCAAGAAGCAAGTAGCCGAACCCAAAAATTTGGGTCCACTATATGTCACATGACAGGTCACGTGCGATCCAAGCACCCATACGGGTGAACGTGAATAAACCTGACTTGTTAACTTTTTTTTTCTAATTGTTGTTCTGCAGGACAAGCGGCTACATGCATATGAATGTGACAGTCTGACGTCCTAGTTCATGAGTATCTGTATGCAGGATGAGCATTCGCTGAGAAATAAAATTTAGCGATGACAAATGCAGATACATACAACACCGAATTGAGCAGTAAGACAAGCACAAGTTGGCTTACCTCTTAGGCTATATTTTGAGTAGTATTTGACGATATTTGATCCTACTGGTATGTGAATTGCAATGGCATACAGACCCGCATCACAAGATGGTGACGTCAGACTACAGATAGTATTGTTTCTATGTGGAAAAAAAGGTAACGGCTCGTTTTCCCTTGGATCCAGTATGTGCATTGATCACTGCACCTGCAGAAGAACAAGTTTCTATCTGTTCGGTGTAGTGTTAAGAGGTTCTAAGTCGGGGTGAAGAATAATGACTGTGTTAAACTCGCAGATTTTTAGATCAAAGAAATCATCAGTGATAAGAGAACATCATTTATTTTTATTTTTTTTATTTGTAAAAACAAATATTATTATTGCTTCACACACACTAACAAGTTATCTTGGGATATAATTCCGTAAAAAGAAGGCAGATTTTTATCGCTGTTTTAGATGAAGCCGGAGTCCTGAATCGCTAGTGCGTCCTTTTGAGCAGAAGTCGACCAACCAACCAATCAGCATGCAGCGTCGTGAGCAATAGAATTACAAAAGACACTGCTGAATTATTAATTGCCACCCTGCATATATCTTGGGTAACTTGGCATCGGGCAGTACCTTGTTTAATGCTGAACGACGCATGCTACAGCAGGTACCACTGGACTGGAAGTGACCTCGGCGGGCGGCTGCGCCCAGGAAAACATGTAGTATAGCGTGGCCCGACATTTGGTTTTTGCGTTGTTTTAGTTGTATGGGTCGGTTGTAACGGTTGTAACGGTTCTAACCAGGACTCTTTCCCGAAGGCCACCAACCCACATCAAATCGATTTGGGTGGGGAGATGGTCACTGAGGATTTCTCATGGGAGCAGGAACAAAAATCTAAAGTTGAAAGAGGCCTAGCCTGTTTCGTCGGCGAAGCGATGCCGCCGCCTACTTGAGGTTTGCTATATTAAGGGCAGCCCGCATCCACTTCTTCCCCAGACTTGCTTGGTATCTTGAATATCTTTCGATACATTTTTCTTGTTTATACGTGATAATCATCAATTGATTGGTTTTGACTCATTTAGCCCATCTGTCCAACGGACACTCTCCGCTGACACCACTTAAAAGTTTCATATCGTCACACTCCACGATCGCCCGCTGTCAAACTCGGCCCCTTTGCGACATCCGTATTCTAAGGACTCGATCGACGCCCAACGAATCATTTCACTGACGACAACTCTTTTTCTTTCTTCAAAATGGCTTCCAACTACAATGGCCGCCGTGCCCCCAACGTCACGCGCTACCTGCGCAACTTGAATGGGCCTGCCATCTCTCCCTCTGAGGAGGAGGCTTATGGTATTGAGCAGGACCTCGCCCTCTTCACCAACGCTCAGTTCTTCGACTTCGAAACCGGTCAAAACACCAACTTCCAAACCCAGCCTTCCGCCAACAAGATCGATGGCGAAGCTGCCCCGGTGGTCACCGCTTCCCCCGCTGATCTGTCTGTTAACGACATGTCGAGTTTCAACATTGGTTAGTCATTTGAGTTACCTTTTTGCAGCCGTTCTTTATCCACACCCAAGACATTCTTTGTCAGACCAGTCAAAGCGCACGCTTGTGTGTAGAATCTTTGCAGCAAAGCCATAGGCCCTTTATTTGTTACCAATAGCGATTTAACAGTCCATCTGTCTGCCTGTCTCTTGGGTATTCACGCCGGTTCTTTGCCGTTGATATACCCGGGCCCACAGACAGACCGATACTTTCTTTGTATCCGTTGGCAAATTGTGCCTTGCTGGCATTGATTCAAAGAGATTCGCGCGCTGCAAGTGCAGTCCATGATCCACCAACTTTTACTTTGGGTGCTGGAGTTGCTGCAGACCGACCTGCATGGCTGCGAGTCTGCTTTGAAATCGTAATATTCCCTACTTCGCACAACATGTGGGGGGCAGTTTGGGGCCCGTCGGCACACCCCACCAAGTTGTCCAGTGGCTGGGTCCCTTCATCAAGTTGCCCTTCTTGTCCATACTACTCTTTTTTTTTCTTCCTTTTTTCCTTTTTTCCTTTTTCTTTTTTTTTTCCATTGTCACAGCGTGCCCTCATGCATTGTCCTCAACACGAGCCTTTGAATGTTCCGTCACCTATCATTATATGGTCTTGTCTTTCACACCCCTCCCAGCCCCTCATTCAATCAGCATCGCAAGAACATCCTACGATGGTGCAATTGCACATGACTCCAGTTTTTGACTTCCTAAAAGGGAAACAACTAGTATTTGTGCTTTCATAAAGCGTGAGAGTTTTATTTTAGGCTTGTTGTTGATGGAAGCTCGTGAGCTTTACACTAGTTCTTTTCTCACAATCCACGTCTCTCTTCATGGTGTTGACATTAACTCCATGTCGTTGCTTCCATTATCCTCTTACTGCCGTTTACGCTATCATCAATATCCCTTTCCATCCTAATCCCTCATTGCCTCTCATGCTACCCACATACATGTCCTCTACGCCATGACATCATATGCTGACACAGGATTCTCAGGCGACTTCAACTTTGACTTCAACGCTTATAACGCGCCTTCTCTTCCTTTTGGTACTGATCCTCTCGGCATGCAGCAAATCCAGTCTGTTCCTCTATTCCCTACTCACGTTTCCCAGCCCCAGCAGCAGGCCAACTTCATCCAGCCCGTTGCTCCCCAGGCTTCTGGAACCAAGCGCAAGGCCGAGCTGAGTCTCGAGGAGCGTTCGCGCATCGCTGCCGAGGAAGATAAGCGTAGACGCAACACCGCAGCCTCTGCTCGTTTCCGTGTCAAGAAGAAGCAACGTGAGCAGGCTCTTGAGAAGTCTGCCAAGGAGATGACCCAAAAAGTCTCAGAGCTCGAGCATCACATCAAGCAACTTGAGACTGAGAACAAGTGGCTCCGCAACATCCTCCTGGAGAAGCATGACCATGACCAAGTCTCCGCTATGTTGGCCGAGGGTTATCCAGAGAAGGCTGAGCTCGACCGCATTACCCAGGATCTTGCTGCCAGTGCTGCGGCGATTGCTAATCCGGCCGTTGATTCCGAGTAAACACTAAAGCAGGTTCAATGCCCTATTACCGTTTCTCTTATGTTGGCTGGTATCTCATAGGACTGTTGCTACTGTTGTCTCTCTCCTTAGATGGATACTCTACTCGGTCTAGCCTGCCACCATGCAAAACAAGACAAAACAAAAGAGCATTCAGTTGTTGAAAGTTTTGAACTTTCTGACTGTTTTCATCTCGAAATACGTTGGTTATATCTCATGGTTCCTGGTCTGCGTTGTCTTTTTCATTCTCAAGTTTTTATGATTTTTACTCTATGATGATATCCGATTTAGTACCACAAAGGTGGCATGGTCAGTCAGTTGCTGTATACGGGTCAGAGCCATATGCCAAGGCTCTCAGAACACATGACCTCATATAATTGCTTCCCAGGCAGGTAACACAATACCCATTATCTGTGTTCCAAGTTCATCGTCATTTTGCTTGTCTATTCAAGTGAAAGAAATTGTGTGAAATGTCAATGATGTCTATTTGCGTGAACATGAATCAATATCATACAAGACATTCTGAATCCGTCATTCCCCCTTATCTGCAGTCTCCGCTCTCAACTTTCCAAGACGTAACTGGTTTCTCTTGCCTAAGATGCGAAGGGTGTTTTCCTTTTCGATATCGCTCATCTGTCCCCAGTTGTTAATCCGTGACACGGTGCCATCTTGGTTGACGACAAGCGGACCCAGGTCGTCCAACTTAGCCTCGGCGCTACCCTCACTCATGTCAAGTTTGATAGTCCCATTAGCAGACTCGGGGCTGGGAAGAGCAGGAAGCTTAGACTGGGTGGTATTTTCAGAGACAGGCTCCGTGGTCGCAGTGGTGTCTGCAGACTTTGATGGTGAAGAGGTCATCGTTGGACTGATGTGCAGATGACGTTTCCGGGTGGAGGTCAAGACCGTGTAAGTGGTGATATGTGGTCTTAAAGAAATATGTCTAGAAAGATGGATAATTCGAAAAAGCATGTGTGCGATTATCAAAAAGTGTGTTTTTTTTTTCTGTGGAGTGAAATATAGCAAAAGGTTTAGTTTAGACTGCTTGACCAAGACAAAGTCTCAGTTGTGGGTATCACCAAGTTCTAGCAGTTTCTACCATCCTAAACTAGACTACTTTTTATGTTTAGTTGAAAACCATATGCAGCTAATTTCAAGACAATAGCCAAAACTCTAGACATCCTGATATTTCTGATCATGCACTCATATGCTGCACATCGAGACATCATCCAATTTCACACACATGAGGCGTCTGGCTTGCGCAATAAATATAGGGTGCTGGAAATTGAACATGCCTTCTATGGTGAGGCTTGTTTCTTGGAAATGACCCGCAGAAATAGATGCGAATGAGCTTGACAGCTGCTGGCGTCGACACCCCCGACTGGTGTCGGCTGTCATAAGCGCATACGTATTCTCCTTCCCGGTTTTCCAGGGCGTACCTGTATGTACATTGCTCAGTACATGGATAATAGTTGTAGCTTGTAGTGGTGGCAGCGCCAAAAATGAAGTACCCGGTACAAGTTAAGGGTGGGCGCAGTTCCCCTGAGTTAGGTCTAGGAGGATCTGGTACTGAATACCTAGCGACATTGGGAGGCATTTCATTGCATGCTGAGGTGGATTAGAAACACTACATCTATACGCTATCAATATTGATACGATCATACATGTGCTCTATAGGATCCGGGACGCAGAGGAAGTAGCTTCAAGACCTGCTACGAGCTACTAAAGCCCGATATAGCATTTTCAGCTTACCTCAGAAGCCACCCTTCATAGCCCCCCTCCAGACCCCAACTTCATCACTTCACTACGGGCCGGGTCTGTTTGTTAGTTTGTCCTGTCCTGTCCTGTCCTGTCCTGACAATCCAGAGTCCACATCCATCCAAGTCCTTGACCTGTCCTTGATCAGCCCAGCCAGTGCGCCAGCTAGTCAGCCCAGGCCAGATCAATTGTCCATAACCACCTCCTGGTTAGACCACTGGCCACCCTTTGGACCCCATCCCAGTTATTAAACGACAGACTTGGTGTGCGTTGTGTTGTGTGTGTGTGTGTGTGTGGAAAGGACCACTGCCGCAGAAAACAACGCTTACTGTGGACTTGGGACTTTTCTCCCATGCGCTACCAACATCGTCATCGACTCTTGCCTCTCCAGTCAGAGAAGGGCCAGAGACACAACCACCACCATAGCCTTCGCTCGCGATAATGAGCGGTGATATGAGTCTCTCTGCCGCTCTGGGCGGCCTACGAATAGCCAATCCCGACGATAACGATGCCCCGCCGGCCGTTTCCTCAACCGACGACGCCTCCTACGGTCATCTGTCCACCGGCGCCACCGCCTCTGATGCTTCTGCTCTCGCCAGTGCTAGCGCCCACCTATCCTCAAATCCTGCCACACGCGATTCCGACCGTCAGCAATACTATGATTTGCTGCCCTCACATAACCAACTACACCGCGTGCGAGACTCGTCTCCTTCGTCTATCCTTCTTTCTCAACAAAATCGTTATCGCTCGTCCTCTGACCCGCGAAACGCCCCGCTGCCTCCCTCTCAGGTCTCCCGCAATCCATCTACACGAGGACGGAATCTCGACACTGCAATCCCTGTTGTGCGCCCACCCTACGTCAGAGAGGGTTCTACTACCGCTTATGACCCCTCCGCTCTGCCCTACGATCCCTCATACAACCGGGTCAGCGCGTCTGTGCCTGGTCAAGCCGGTCGGCCACTTTCTATTTCTTATGCCCTGAGCCAAAATCACGACTCACGATCCGCATATATATCTGCGTCGCACCAAATCCCCTCGCGGGCCGCTAGCCATCGAGGCCCGCACCCTATGAGTGGTCCTCAGATGGGTATGGATGGTCAGCCACCGCCGCGCCGCAGCTCGCGTGGCATGGGTCAGCAAGCTGGTGGTGCCCCGCCGGATGGGCTCGGTTCGGGGGCACCTGTTCCTACTACCGACGAGGAATGGAAGGATAGAGGTTCTGCTGTAGGTGTTAAGCGCGAAATCGATGCCGAAGGTCGCCAGGTTATGCGCCAGTTCAAGAAAGGTGTTCGCGATTTCAATTTTGGTGTTGTGCTTGGTGAGGGTTCTTACAGTTCGGTCTTCTTTGCTACGGATCGTCAGACTCTTAAGGATTATGCGGTCAAGGTACTTGACAAACGTCACATCATCAAAGAAAAGAAAACCAAATATGTCACCATCGAGAAGGACACCCTCAATCGGTTGACAGAGCACCCCGGTATCGTGCGCCTGTACTATACGTTCCAAGACCAGTCGTCTCTGTATTTCGTCCTAGATCTCTGCAATGGTGGTGAACTTTTGGGTGCGCTCAAAAAGACGGGGACCTTTGATGTTGATTGCACTCGTTTTTACGGTGCGGAACTTCTAGATGCTATCGACTACATGCATTCACGGGGCGTTATCCATCGCGACTTGAAACCCGAAAATGTTCTGCTTGATGATAACATGCACATCAAGATCACAGACTTCGGTACTGCTAAACTTTTACCTGATCCGCGACCAACCCGGAGTACTACCGGGTCCGAATCTCGTGCAACGAGCGGGAACTCCAAAGACGACAACCGAGCTGCGTCTTTTGTCGGAACCGCTGAATACGTGAGCCCCGAGCTTCTTATGAACAAGAGCGCTGGGAAGGCGAGTGACTTGTGGGCGTTTGGTTGCATAATATACCAGCTCCTCGCCGGTCGGCCACCATTCAAAGCCAACACCGAGTATCTCACATTCCAGAAGATTGTCAATCTCGAGTATGAGTTCCCACATGGATTCCCGCCCGCGGCCAAGGATTTGGTTGAGAGATGTCTTGTGCTAGATCCGTCTCGCCGCCTGACTATTGAACACATAAAAAACCACGAGTTCTTTCAGGGACAATTCTTTGGCAAGCAACTATGGAAGGGACCCGCGCCCCGTCTCCGTCCTTATGTTCCGCCGCCGCAGGAACCGAACATCATCCAGCTTGGCAACAGCAATAAGTCCAACCCCCAATCACCTAATCCACCTCCTCCCCAGTCTCGTGGTCGTCCGCAGTCCACTTCTGGCTTGAATCCGCCACAAAGAGCTACGACTCAAATCACAGAACTTCCTCCTCCTTCACAAATCGACATTGATTGGTCACCAGTCCTGACTCGTACGAATGAGCGGGTGTTGAAAATGGGGGATCATATAGTTGTTTCATCTCCCTCCTCGGGTTCCCCCAAGAGCGATGAAGGGCACAAGAAGCTCTCTCGGTTCTTTGGGGGTGGTAACACCAAGAGAAAACAACGCCTGGTCATAATCACCACGGCCGGACGCATTCTGCTAGTCCCCTCAGGGGGTGATGAGAAGAAGGTTAAGCAAGAAATCTCACTCCTTGCACCGGACTGTATGTGGAGGACACAGCAAGATCCCAAGGGTATGATCCATTGGTCCATTGATACTGTATGTTCTTTCTCATTTCATCATCAAACTCTACGTGCTAACTCGTATCTTTAGGGTGGTGTTCACTACAGTTTTGAGGAGCCTAAAACGCCTTCGCCAGATAACAAACTCGCCAACGAGTGGATTGACTCACTAGAGCGGGCCAAGGACCTCGCCATGACCCAGGCGTCCATCTCAGACTATAACGATAGCTTTCCTGACAACCGCCCCAGCAGCCCTGCTAGTACCACCGGTGGCCTTAGCACATATGACGGCTATGGGCCGGGTAACTCGTCGGGTCGTAGTCACTTGAGTAAAAACAATACCGGTGACGAATTCTCGGCCAAGCGCAACCGGTTTAGTAAGAGACAGTCCAAGAGTGGGCTGGGTCCCGCGTTTTAAGCGTTTTATTGAAGCTTCCCAGTCAACTACACATACATATGTCACATATTTGTTTCCCATGCTTCCCTTTTCCATATTTCTTTTTTCTGGTCATTCTTGTCTTTTTTCTTTCTCTTTTCTTTGTCTTCTTGTGTGCGTATGCATCTGCAAAATGAGTTTTATAGCATCTCTTTTTTTTCTGTCACCCGTCTGCGTCTTATTCTTCTGCTATGGGAACTTGTCAGCTTAATTTATTGACATTAATGTAGTGGGGATACTCACTCGCTAGAAGTTGTTTTCTTTGTCTTGTATCGTCGTCTATCTACCAATACATCTCTTCATATGGAGATGTAGTGGTTGTTGTCATTCTCTGTTCATTCTAGTTGTTTTTTTTTTCCTTTGTGCACTTTTTTCTGCTATCGACATTGGTGTTATTGTTTTTAGCACTTAGGTCTGTCGTCCGTTATGTGGTTTCTTTCACAGTTATCATGCATGTCTTGGATCTTAACCATATAGATCAACATGTATACACAAGTTTGCCGAGCGTTTTGATTTTATCTATTTTTCTTTTCTTTTCCACATTTGAAATACCTTGCTGTCAATTGAGTTTCTGCTTGTATTTCTTCATACGCTGCTTATTTAGTTAATTTGACAAGTCTATGCATCTATACCGGTTTCTACTAGGTACTTTGTAGATTTCGTATACAGATAAAATGGGATTGTATTTTCAGTTAAATATTATAGTAGGGTTTACATAACCCACATAATAGAACTCACGTGACATCTATTAAACCAGTACGCGCTTATCAAGTTCGCAAGGCTGGGAGAGCTACGCTGAAGGATTGTGATCAGTGGAACGCGCACCAACGTTAGTATCGTCGCCATTGCACAACCCTGAGCCTCACAATCGGGTGCCTGGTCCGTTATTGATCCATTTTTACTGGATTTACTCTTCCGTAATTTCAGTTATTGTTATACCGCACCAGAAAAATTCTATGTTGCCATCTTTTGGTACTCAGTCTACCCTAATAAACGACATCATCAATCCACATCATTTTTTGTTTGCCGAAATGCAAGGCGGCCAGTTTCGCCAGTTCAACGCGGGGACTCCTGCGCGTGGTGGACGTCGTAACCAAAATGGTATGTAAACGCTCGCCTCTAAACTTATGCCCAGCAGAACTGTAGTAGAGCACAATGCGCTAACATTCACCTCGTAGCTGCCAACCAGGCCGCTCAATTGGCGCGCGAGCAGCAGCAGCGTGAAGCTCAGCGGGCTGCTGAACAGGCACAGGCTGCTGCCGCCGCCGATATGGCCAAACGCCGAAGCAGAAAACCGACCGATAAGAACATGCCTGAGGGTATTGAAAAGTGCATCCCAGACAGTGAACTTGTTGCGCATTACAATAGCCTCCGCGACTACGAGCGTCGTCTAGATGCGACAATCACCCGGAAGAGACTGGATGTTTTGGATGATGTGAACCGCCAACCCAAGGTACGTCAAATTTATACGTTTTTGTATTCTAGTTGTAATAGTGTGCTAATTCGTATGTGATTTGAAACAGCATTGGCGCACCCTCAGAGTCTGGATTTCTAATATTGTCGAGGAGCAGCCCTGGCAACAGGCTGGTCTTGACGTGGACAGCTTCGACTTTAGTACTACTGTTGACTCCACCTACAAGGTCAAAATCCAGACCCGCTTGCTCCCCGATGAGCTCAACCCCGACTCGACCAACGACTCCAAAATGGACGATGAGGACAAGGCCGCGTTGCAGGAGCCTGAATTTCACTTCCCCCACTTCTTCAGGGCCATGACAGTCGACTTCCCGCCGTCACATGCCCCTGAGCAACCAGTGGAGTGGAAACGCCCCGATATCCTGCCAAATATGCCTCCCGGTGCCCCTCAACTGGATGCTCTCAACTTTGACGAACTTAATTTCCGGAGGAATGGCGACGACAATGTCAACATCATTATCAATCTCACCAGATATGAGGACCCGGAGAGATATCTTCTCAGCCCCGAGCTCGCTGAAGTCACTGATCTCACCGAAGGTACCAGACAGGAAGTCGTGAAAGCATTGTATGAATACATCAGTGCTTTTAACCTACAGGAAGACGAGGAGCGCCGCAACTTCCGCTGCGATGATGCTCTTCGTAAGGTGGTTAAGCATGACATGGGATTCATTCCTATGCTCTCTGATTACATCACAGCTCACCTCAGTCCTCTGCCTCCAATTTCTCTTCCTTACACTATCCGTGTTGACAAGGCCTTCCACGATGACCCGACCCCGACTGTCTACGACATCCGTGTCCTCGTTGACGCTCCTGTCAAGTCGCGACTATACAAGTTCATATCAGACCCTTCATACGCTTCTATGCTCCGCGAGGTGGCTGGCCTAGATGAGAATCTTGCAAAGATTGTTCAAGCAATTGTTTTTTCCAAGGCTAAACGTACGTTCTTTGTATCACTTGCCGGCGATCCTGTGGGCTTCTTGCGCAAGTGGCTCAGCTCTCAGCAGCGGGATGTGGAAGTTATTTCTGGACAAACGATTCGTGGGGTCTCTGGAACTGGTGCGGATACCTGGCGGAAGGGTGGTGATGGTAGTGTATGGGCGACACAAGCGGCACAGGAAAGTGTGAGTATGCTTTTGTCTAAGCAACCGAGACATCGCTAGGGGTATGTTGGTTACTCATGACTTTTTTGCCTTGTCTATGGTGACATCGTCGGAATGGAGCTGGCAATTGGGTTCTATGGTGATGGTAGGATACTGGCGGTGGTTAATGGGCTGTGTTGTGTGCCAAGATTGATATTGGTAATGCTTTTTTTACGGAGTCTTGGGTTCTATTTGCGCGCGCGGTCTGTTTCTGTCTTTTTTTTTGGGGGGGTTGTTGCTTTTTTTATTGTCTGGTTATCTGTTTATCGGTCATGTGACGCAGTGTTGATGACAGCACGGCAGACTTGGCGAATGGCTTGGTACTTTGAAGTTCAATGAATGGATTGGTGTAGGACATGGTGGTGATAGAGTGGTATGTAGGAATTATGCAGGTACAGGAATCCTTCTATTTTCGGGATTGATGGACCGACCTATGCTGTCGCATGCATTGAATATCTAAAAATAGTACAGCATATTAAGTATGCACAATATGTTCTGTAGTCAACCTTATGGAATCAATTTGGTAGTAAGCCCCAGGTCATCTGATGTATTTGATAGAAATCGCACTCCCCGCAGATGAATGTTACAAGGCTTACGAAGATCTTCGGTGTATCGATTGCCTTGGCGCCGATCATATTTGCTAGATCTGAAACGGTAGCTCGGCCGGTTATTCCGAACAACTAAGGATGACCGTGGCGTATAATCTTATGATTTAACTTGGCAGTCATGTAGTCGAAACAATGTTGTATCTAGTAGCTCACAGTAGAAGTAGTTATTAATACATCTAGATTCCTTTCGTATTGGGTAGAATCTGGAACATGGCCCCGGCATACACGAGCTAATGTTGGGTATCTATGATTAGCAAGAATCCTGCCAATGATGATGATGGTCTATGCAGACTTGGAGAATGGTGCCAAGAAACTATAACTTCGGACAATTTCATTACTTGTTTATCAAAACGAAAAGAAGATCGGCATTTTGTTTGTTTGGCTGTCATACACCATTCGCGTGATTTTGTTTATAAAGTTGACAGGGAGGTTTCGATGAATTACGGATGAATTAGCATAAGAAGATGGCCGCATTGCCACAGACTTGGGAGTATCGTATTTTTAGCTGTCGTCACCATTATAATGTCTCTATGGTGCGACATCATGTTATCCGGGGAGCGAGCGAGATTGCTAAACTCAACAGGTCAGCACAGATCAACATCAAACTGAAATTCTCATTTTTGCCTAGTGGACAGATGAGATAAAATAAGTACAAATATAGTGAGAACTGGCGGCTAGGCGCTTAATAGATTTCAAGAACAGCCACTGTGGGATGAAAAGAAAAAAGGGGAAGCATGCACTAGGCTGCGCTTATGGAATGTTGGGATCGTGGAACCGTGTGCTTGCTGGTCGATTGCCGAGCTTACAGATAGAGAACCGGTGGAAGCTGTTGAGTGTGACGGTAGCGGCGATGCTACCATGTCGATGTTGTGCTTGAACTGCTGGTATTCCGATATGGACGTCGTCACTAATGGAGAACCTCAAATACTCCGACAAAGATATTTTGGGTTATATTTTACCCTTGTTGACGGGGATTATAACTCGTGGTCGCATACACTTGGGATGGACAAGGGTTGCAGTGAAAGTGGTTCCTGAAGCGCTATTTAAAGTTAACGAAATTCAACCTTAATGACTTGCAAGTTTGTATGTGATTTTCTGCCATCATCGTCAAACTCCACCAAAATCTATAGCCAGTACATGTAGTATCGAGAGAGAAGCCACAGACTTGGCAAATCACACTATAGTTATCCTTTGTTGGTGATAGTATATAGTCACTGTTGTGGTGGGGATACTAGAACACACATTAGTCAGACTTGATATACTATGTTTAGTCAACAATACCACATTCATAAGAAACATTAGTGTAACACCAGAGAATACACCTCAATGGTTCTTTTGCCGATCCTGTCTGTGGTACTGTTGTCAATCTCTTACAATCTTCATCGTGTCTCGGCTTGGCGTCAATAGTTTGCAGACAACCATCTACAGTCCATCTAACTTACTTTGTGTACCTCAGGCATGTCTCGATTTTGTTGGCAAGATGGCCTGTTCAATGATGAGAGATACAGCAATGGACTATCTAGGTATCATGCCCTGGTTGTGGAGTGAAGCCTTCACACCCAGTTTTTTTGCCTATCCCATCTGTGGTACTGGAAGCCTATTTCTGGGGAGTGGATGGCCTTGGCTGTTACAGATAAAGAACAGACCAACTGGTGGCATTTGGGGGGA